>CM042836.1:66566123-66798362 GCA_023653725.1 Bungarus multicinctus | reverse complement strand
TAAATGTTATGTGGACTGTAAATTAATGAAATATGTATGAATGAACAAAAATCACTATTAAGGAGGATGCATGCTTTTCCTGTGCAGCATTTCAATATTGAAAATATTAAAATATATGTGCAATTAAATAGCTAGAAAGAATGGGGAGGGAGGGTAAGTCAACTCCAAGGAAGTTTGACTAATTCCATCCTTTCAGGCCAAAACTTGAAACAAAATAAATCTTGCTACTGTCACATCTGAACCTATATTGGATCTTGGCTGAGTCAGTCGGCTTTAATAGAAGAGAAGGATTGGTGCTCTTTTATTTTGGCCTGTGGTAGCAGCTTCTGCCCATATACATTGCAAGTACAAAAGCTAGTTTGCAGTGAGGCAGATCTACAAATCAAAGTGTGTTTGACCTATAACTATCATGCACCTGGTGCAATAAGCAAAGCATTTCATAGAGGTGAATTAATCTGCACATTTTTAATGGCTGTTGTTTTCAAATTCTGCTTGTGAACTTCCCAGTTGTTTTTGGATAGCCACTTTGAGAAATAGGATGCTGGACTATAGGGGCCTGCATGATTCTTCTGACATTTTAACCAAAGTTACATTTCAGCACCAGATCAATTTTGATCTTAGATAAATTCAGCTATTTAAACTTTTGCCATCAGACAATCATTGACCCATCAACAACTACACTCTCTCCATGAGTGCCTTTGAAAACAAGTATTACCAAAAAGCGTATGCTACTGACTACTGATCAACCACCCACAAGCATGAAGACTATCCTCCTAAAGTGGACACAAGATGCTTCAATTTATGATCAACAATGCCCATAATCATTTGGAAAAATACCAATGCATTATAAATGAACAGAAAACTGAGTGCCTTAACATTATTGGACAAAACCTGATGGACTCTTTGAAATATGCGATCAATAGAAACTCTGACAAGTTTGGGACCCAAAAATGTAATGCCCTAGAGAATAAACTTACAGCAATCACCCCAAAGCCACAAGATCACAACTCTAACCTGTGGATCAAAAATTTATCTAGCAGATCCCTGTCACATGATGAAAAGATCATCCTCACACACAGCCTTAAGTTCAATCACAAGGACATGGACTCAGTCAATTTTCTAGCCAACTCTGAATCCATACTGAAATCCAACAAGCTCAGCCATGACATACATGTACATCAGGCAGAGAATCATCCCAAACTTAATAAAACATTCAACCAGAAAGAGAAGAAGATATTAACGAAATTGAGACAAGAAGAAAGCATTGTCATTCTACTGGCAGACAAAGGCACACTGACTGATGGACAAAACCAATTATATCAACAAAGCTGAAGACCTGCTAAATGACCCCAGTATCTACCAGATAATGGACAATAACCTGATGAAACATCTCGAGAACAAAATAAAAAACACCCCGAAGAAAATGGAAAATGGAAGAAAATAATTGTGACAGAAAGGAGGTACTTACAGCCACAAGACTACTAACTATACCCAGATTGTGTGGACTTCCAAAAGTATACAAAGATGGAGTCCCTCTTTGCCCAATAGTATCGCTACCTAGAGCACTGGCCTACAGGTTAGTGAAAGCTCTATAAAAAAGGCTCCACCATCTCGTCAAGGACTCAGACTCAATAAACTCATCAGAACAGTTTCTTCAACTAATCAAGAACACCAAAATCAGCAATAAAAAAGTCATGGTTTCTTTGGACATCATTGCACTATTCACTTTGATCAACACTGATTTAGCCAAACAAACATTTTGCAGCTTGCTCACAAAACACCAAGGCTGAAGAGAGCACACCTACAGAACATTCTATGTCTACTGATGCAGTCATGAAGTTTCTGGAGCTATGTCTCACAACACACTTCAAATTTAACAGCAAAATCTGAGCACTTAGCATGGTGCTCCACAGACTGTAAGCCACCCTGAGTCTCCAGAGAAGGGTGGCATATAAATGTAAATTAAAAAAAAATTACAATCAAATATAAGGCACACCAATGGGATTGCCAATATCCTGCATGATAGCAGAGGCAGCCATGCAATGACTTGAACTCATAGCTCTACCTATTATTTAACCAAAATTTTGGGTATGTTTCATTGATGACGCTTTTGTCATCATTGAACCCTCCAAGCTGGAAGAAGCATACCACCTACTCAACAACATATTCACAGAGATCAAATTCACATGTGAAGAAAAAAAAAGAGCAACTATTTCCATTCTTCGATATCAATATAAGAACATTGAACAGTGGTGAACTAGGAACCTGTGTTTACCAGAGACCAACACACAGATCAAATCCTTGACTTGCCAGCAATCACTTAACTCTGCAAAAAAGAGCTACAATTCAAACTCTCTTTAAAAGAGCCAAGACACATTGCAGGACCAAGTCCCTAAGAAAAGCAGAAGAAAAGCATTTTTTCAATGTCGTCTTTCTTCATAACAACTAGCCAAAAAACTTCATATTCCAATACACATCACCCAAACCTTGCCGCATCACACAGCCAATCACACACAGCACATAAACAAATCTTACCATAACTCAAAGGGGTATCAGAAATGGTGGCCAGAATTCTATAACTACTGGGAATAATGGTGGCTCACAAACAGACACCTACGTTCAGATTAGAGTGTTTAAAATCAAGGGCAAAGTACAGAAAGAAGAAAACAGCAATGTAATCTACAAAATCAAATGCAACAAATTTGACCAATTTTATATTGGGCAAACAAGACAACTGTAAACAAGAATCAATGAACATCTACTAGCAGCCAACCAACATGACCACGAATCCTTGATCTTGACCCATATCAACATCAACCAGTATCGGTTCGACTGGAATGGAACAAAAATAATTGGCCATGACACCACATACTACAAACTTGAATTCATCTAAGCCTGGTATTAATTAAACAGTTCAATCAACAAACATATCAACTTGGAACCATCCTACAAGCCCATAAGTAGCCAGATAAATTGAGTGACCAGCCAACGACAACATCAACCACCTTGTCACTAAGTGACTTTCGCACATGACCAGTTGATCTTGTGACTAATTGACCACATGACCATTCAAGATCAAATAAAAGCAATTTAATCCAAATAAAGAACTTTAGACCCATATTTCTATTGAATACTGACTATAAAATATTTGCCTCAATAGTAGCAGAAAGACTGAAGAGTGTTGAAGGAATTCATACATCCCGATCAAAATGGTTTTCTACCTAAAAGGCAGATAAGAAATATCTGAGTAATATTAGATATATTGAAATACTACAAAGTACATAATGAAAAGCAATTGGCATTGTTGTTCCTAGATGGTCAAAAGGCATTTGATAATGTAAACTGGCAATTCATGCTACATATGTTCAAGGCAATATATACAAATCAGAAAGCTAAAGTGATTGTGAATGGTGAGGTAACTGAAAAATTTTCAATAAGAAAAAGTACAAGGCAAGTCTGTCCATTATCTCCACTGTTATTTATCTTAACACTGGAAGTACAAACTAGAAACATCAGGCAAGATGAGCAAATAAAACAAATGGAGATCAAAAGAGAAAAGTATAAACTACAAGTATTTGCAGATGATCTAGTTTTCATCTTAGAGGAGCCATTGAAATCAGGCCCGAGACTCATAGAGAAATTAGAGGAGTGCAGAGAGATTGCGGGATTAAAGATAAATAAGGACAATACCAAAATGATAGTTAAAAACCTCACAAACAAATAGTGGGATGAATTAATAAAGGAAATGGATATCCAGATAGCAAAAAAAGTGAAATACTTAGGAATCTACCTATCAGCAAAATGTATAACAATTAAAGAGGACAACTATACAAAATTAATGCATCAAATTATGTTGGATCTGGAGAGATGGAAAAGCCTGCAACTTTCTATGATGGGTAGAATTGCAACAATGAAGATGAACATATTGCTGAACATGCTTTTCTTATTCCAAACAACATCAATAAAACTAGAGAAAAAATATTTTGATGAGTTGAATAAAATAGTGTCAAAATTTATTTGTCAAGGGAAAAATGAGAATAAAACTGAAATTACTGCAAGAGTCAAAAGGAATGGAAGCTTTGGACTACCAGACTGGGAATTGTACCACCAAGCAGCTGCACTTATGTGGATGAAAGAGTAGATAACCTTGAGGCATAGAAGACTATTGGTATTGGAGGGTCGTGACCTTCAACAAGGGTGGCATGCTTTTTTCTGGTGCGGGAGAAATACGGCATATGGGTGTTTCCAAAGACATTATGTAAGGAACACATTGTTATCAGTGTGGGATAAAATTAAGCAACAAAACTACATGAAAATATCAGTCTGGCTCTCCACTCTAGAAGCACTGATACATCCAAATGCTATAAACATGGAAAAATTGTTTCTTATAAAGATATACTAAATGAGAATGGTTAATTGAAAACTAGATTAGAATTAGAAAACCAATGGGTGGAATTAGAGTGTTGGTCGTATCTGCAGATACAATCATGTTATGTGAAAGATGTGAAAACATGGTGTTTTTATAGAGAACTAACAACATTGGATAATATATTAATGGGGACAGATGACAAATTGATAAAGATGTTATTCAATTACTTATTAAATTATAAAATGGAAGAAGAATGAGCTAAAGAGATGATAATAGTATGGGCCAAAAAATTTGAATATAATACAGGTTTGGATGAATGGCAAAAGCTTTGGGAGAGAAATTGGAAACTGACAATGGCCACATCTTATAAGGAAAATCTCTATAAAATGTTCCATAGGTGGCATCTGCCTCCGGCAAGATTAGCTAAAAAGTTTAAAAATATATCCCCAACCTGTTGGAAATGTAAACAATCACCTGGTACATACTACCTCATTTCCTGCAAAGAAATTTTGGACTCAAATACATACATGGCTAGAAAAAATGACAATATACAGATTTTAAAACAGAATTGTTTTTACTAGGTATCATATCAGAGGGCTATGACAAAGGGACAATATATTTAATATTACATGTTTTGATTGCAGCAAGAATTGCATACGCGCAGCAGTGGAAGAATGAAAACACTCATCAGAGGAGGAGACAATAAGGAAGATACTAGGCTGTGCAGAAATGGACAGACTAATGTTAAAAATAAAAGATAAAGGAGGTACAGAATATTATGTAACATGGAATGGGTTCTATCAATGGTTAGAAGCATGAGGTAGAGGTTGGAAGGCGAAAGAATCAGGTGAGGGGGACATGGAAAGAGATACATTCCTCTGTCAATGGCAAGTATTAGAATGATAGATGCGTTGACATATTATGATGGTCAGAAACTATTGTACAACACTAGCATTGTTTAAAATAACGTATATGTTATTTTGTTTTTACTTCTGTTTTATGTCAATCGGAATGCCCGGACAATTACACTGTATTCAATATATTTATATGTAAGCAATAAAAATATATTTAAAAAAAGATCAAATAAAAGCAGATGAGAACTGAAACAAGAAGCTTAATCAATGTCCTGTTGATTATGCTATCTAGTCTGCTGATGAAACATTTGGAAGCTAATCAGCAAACTTGGAGAAAACTGAACAAAAGGAGAAAAGAGTGGAAGAGGTTGATCATAGACTTACATTAGTAGACAAAAAACAGGAGAGAACAATAGTCCTGTTGGAAATGGATAAGGCAGTCTATTATTTGCATTTCCAGAACATTGAAGAAAAGGAAAAGATTTGGCAGAAACAATGGCAGAACTGTTGGCAAATGTTTTAGAGAGATCGAAAGAAAAGGTGTTTGATGAGATAGATGAAATATTTAGAGTCCATACTAGATACGCAACAAGCAATAGACTTCCCAGAACATACTGCAGAGAGTAATGAACCCATAAAATATAAGGAGAAAGAAATAATGGTTCTAAAACAGATTCGCAGGAGAATAAGAAAGACAAGAAGGGATTACCAATTTTTGACAGAACAGCTTATTAAGAATGGAGTAAATGTTAGATGGCTGATACTAGAGAGAATATTGGAGACTTGGATGGAGCAAAGACATAGATTAGAGACTATAGAAAAAGCAGAACAATTTTATGAACATTATTTTGGAACATAAGAAGGAGAGAGAATAAGAGGAGAAAAGGAGGATGGACAACAAGAGGAAGCTATAGAAGAGAGAGAGATATAACAAAAGGATGGAAGAGACACAGAGGAAATAGCAAAGAGGGAGGGGGCAAAAGCAAAAGAACAGAATGAAGTAAGAGCAACTAGAACAACAAACCTATCAGGCTCGTGAGAACCGGCACACGACAGCCACAGTGTCTGCAGTCTCGGAAAGAATTGGCGCTTCTCGATGACATCACTGAGGGCAGCCGAGCAGCAAGGGATGTGGAACCATGGTTGGGTGGGGGAAGCCCTGACATAGTGGCAATGCTGATTAACTTATGATCTGAATATCAATGGGGGGTGGCAGGGGGATCCTTAATGGCAGCATTTGAAGGGGGAATCCTTAAAAGTGGGGTTTGGATATTTTTCAGCCAGAACACCTGGGGAAGGGATGGAATGGGAATAATGTTGGATTAGGAATTAGCTGGGAATCAAAGATAGGAGGGAGAGTGATGTAGGATGCAGGTTTTATGGAAGGTTAGATATAATAGGGTGATTAGGAAACGAGCATAGGGCAGAGTTAGAGGCATGTAGGTGGGTGAAGTAAGGAGATAAAGCAGATGCTTCCAGTGCTAACCTGGATCGGAATAAACCATTCTGACTACTGTGTATGTGGAGGAATAAAGATACTTCGAATCATTCAGTTTGCTGACTCCTATTTCCATCTATGGTTTCCAGAACTTCAACTGAGAGAAGGTTAGCATTGCTGTTTGTTTATTGTTACCTTTGCTGTTGGATTCAGTGGGTATGGCAGAAGGTCTAGAGCCAGAGCTGCCAACGGCAGAGACAGAAGAAGAGGCTGCCTGAGATTGAGGGGGTACAAGGAGAAACTGATGTGGGAAAGTCATCATCTACCACTCCCCCAATTGTTGCCCAACCTACTGTGCATCCAAAAACAAGGAAGTCTGCGCGACTTAGTGAACCACCTGAGGTGAAGGAGGAGAGCACAGAAGATTGGAAAACGCAATGTAGCACTCATGGTCGAGGATTGTCCCCTGAGGATTGGAGGATGCGGAGGTGGGTAGGTGTTGAGGAAAGCAGTTGGACACTCCCAGGTAGCACCATCTTGGATTTTCTACAAATGCAGCTTGGGGAGGTATCTCTTTAGGGCCCACCCCCCCACCGGCACCATTGACGAAGGATGCTGGGCAAGGTAGGAAATGCAGTGGGATAGTTGGTAGACCATTACAGAGTTCCAGTCCAGTACCATCAGGAGTGGATTCAAGACCCTTGAGAGACAGGACTTGCATACACAACGATTTTATGATACCGGGCTTCCTGCTATGTGACATCGGCCCTGCCTGAGCTCCTTGAGGTCATAGCCAGCTTGGTGGTTGAGACCCCCAGGCTTATGGTCATGGGGGATTTCAACCTGCCCTCAGCTGGCGGGACCTCAGGGATTGCTCAGGAGTTCATGGCTTCCATGACAGCCTTGGGCCTGACCCAACTAATTAGGGACCCTACTTATGTTGGGGGTCACATCTTGGATCTGGTTTTTGTCTCTGGATAGTGGCAGGATGATCTAGGTATAGGGTTGTTGTAGAACCCCTGTCATGATCTGATCATTCGCTCCTTAGGCTGGACTTCCATGTCGCATTCCTTCATCGCAGGGAGGTGGGACCGACACAATAGTTCCGCCCCAGGCACCTGATGGACCCGGATAGGTTCCTGATGGAGTTTGGGCCATTTCCCGGTGCTCACACACACGACTCGGTTGGGGACCTGGTGGCCACCTGGGATAGGGTGGTGGCTGGGGCCCTTGACCGGGTCATACCATTGCGGCCTCTGATCCAGTGCCGATCCCAATCGGCTCCTTGGTTTTCAGAGGAGCTGAGGAAGATGAAGCGCCAGAAAAGATGCCTAGAGAGCGGTTGGAGGGCCACCCGCTCCGAATCTGACCGAACACTATTGCAGTCCCATATTAGGACCTATTTAGTGGCGACAAGGGCAGCAAAGCGTTCTCACTTTTCTGCCCTTATTGCGTCTACAGAAAATCGCCCAGCCACCCTTTTCAAGGTGACCCGCTCCCTTTTAGATGTGGGAGTGCGGAAGGATCCTTTACAAGAGCGGCCGAGGATTTTTCGAATTTTCTGCAGGACAAAATCACTCAGATCTGGGATGGGTTGGATTCTAACTGGGCAACTCTGGACAGGGGGGTGGGGGCGGAGTTCGGGGAGGTCATTTGGGGAGAGTTCGATCCTGTGACCCACGAAGATGTGGACAGGATGTTGGGTGGGCTTAATGCCACATGTTTACTGGATCCGTGCCCCTCCTGGTTGGTATTGGCCACTCGGGAGATGACACGAGGTTGGTTCCAGGGTATTATTAATGCTTCCTTGAGTGAGGGGTTTCTGCCTGCCTCCTTGAAAGAGGCAGTAGTGAGGCGCCTCCTCAAGAAACCGTCCTTGGACCCAACTTTATTATCCAATTACTTTCCGGTCTCCAGCCTTTGCTTTCTGGCGAAGGCTGTTGAGAGTGTGGTGGCACGACAGCTCCCTCAGCACCTGGATGATCCACGCCAATCGGGTTTCAGGCCCGGGTACAGCATGGAGATGGCGTTGGTGGATGATCTCTGGAGTGCCCGTGACAGGGGTTGTTCCTCTGTCCTGGTCCTGTTAGATCTCTCAGCGGCTTTTGATACTGTCGACCACAGTATCTTATCGTGGCGGCTGGGGGGGTTGGGGGTGGGAGTCACTGTGTTACAGTGGTTCTCCTCCTTCATCTCCAACCGTTCGCAATTTGTGTTGGCAGGGGGCAGAGGTCGGCCCTGAGGCTCCTGACTTGCGTGATACCTCAGGGGTCTGTGCTCTCGCCCCTGCTGTTCAACATTTATGTGAAGCCGGTGGGTGAGATCATCCGTGGCTTTGGGGTAGAATTTCACCAGTACGCTGACACTCAGCTGTACATTTCTACCCCTGGCCACCCCGACGAAGCCGTGGAAGTGATGACCCGGTGCCTGGAGGCTGTGCGGGTTAGATGGGGCAAAACAGGCTTCAGCTCAACCTGGCCAAAACCGAGTCGCTGTGGTTTCCGGCACCCCGATGCACCCAGCTAACTCCATTGCTGGCCGTGAGGGAGGAAATTCTTGCCCCCACAGAGAGGGTGTGCAATCTGGGTGTCCTCCTGGATGTATGGCTGTCGTTAAAAGATCATATAGTGGCCGTCGCCAGGGGAGCTTTTTGTCAGGTCCCTAGGATCTACCAATTGCGGCCCTTTCTGGATCGGGATGCACTTCGCATGGTCACATCCGCCCTCATCATCTCCCGCCTAGACTATTGCAATGCTCTCTACATGGGGCTCCCCTTGAAGAGCATGCGGAGGCTTCAGCTGGTGCAGAATGCGGCCGCGCGGGTGGTTTGGGGGGCTTCTCGGAGGTCCCATGTTACTTCACTTTTGCACAAGCTGCATTGGCTCCAAGTGGCCTTCCGGGTGCGATTCAAGGTGTTAATGGTCATCTTTAAAGCTCTCCATGGCTTGGGACCTGTGTACTTACGGGACCGCCTACTGCCACCATCGGCCTCCCATCGGCCAGTGCACTCCCATAGGGTGGGCCTTCTCGGGGTGCTGTCGGCTGGACGATGCTGGCTAGCGGCCCCGAGGGTGCAGGCCTTCTCTGTGGGAGTACCCTCCCTCTGGAACGAACTACCCCCGGAGATGAGGACTATCCCTGACCTATTAACCTTCCAGCGTGCACTGAAGCCCACCTATTCCATCAAGCCGGTCTGGCCTAGAGTTACTTATAGGGCTTTTAATTGATTTTAAATGGTTTTTAGCTTTCAATCCCTTTTGATTGTTTTATTCTTCAGCCATTTATTTAATCTTTTAATTCTATTTTAAATATTATATTTATAACTGTATTTTTATTCGGCTGTACACCGCCCCGAGTCCCATTGGAAGAGGGGGGCAGTATATAAAATCTATTAATAAATAAATAAATAATGGCTGGTGCATTCTCATGTCTTCCCCAATATGATAACAAGGGAGAGATACTTTACAATCATTAAAAGACAAATTGATAGAAGCTCTACCAATTGCTTTGCAGTGATTCATGGTTAATTGAAAATAAAACACAAGGAACAAAACTGTATATACCTGTTTTATTGAGAAATAAGGTACTCAACAGTGTCATGAGAGTAAACAAGCTGTGCATTATGGATATTTAAAAACATTACATTTAATTAAATGACAGTTTTGGTGGCCAGCCATATGATCAGATATTGAGCGTTATGTTGCACCTTATGTATTAGCAATAAATCATATTTTATTTATTTATTTTTATTTATTTATAAAATTTTTATACTGCCCTTCTCCCTAGGGACTCAGGGCGGTGTACAGCCAATCTAAAACCCCGACAATAATACAAAAGTTAAAAAAGATTAAATTGGATATTTGGCCGAATAAAAAGCCCACCCCACCCCCTTAAAACCCCCAAATTAAAATTACTAAAAAGCAAAAAGCAAATGGAGACAAATTAAAACCTTCTCTCAGCCCAGGCCGGCCTGCTCGAAAAGCCAGGTCTTCAGCGCGCGCTTGAAGGACCTCAGGTCCATGCCGGTACGCAGTTCCGGTGGCAGAGTATTCCAGAGGGCAGGGGCCGCCACAGAGAAGGCCCTACCCCTTGGGACCGCCAGGCGACACATGGCAGCCGACAGAACCCGGAGAAGGCCCTCCCTGTGTGCACGCACTGGCCTGCTGGAGATCACCGGTAGGATGCGGTCCTGTAGGTAACCTGGTCCAATGCCATGGATCGCCCTAAAGGTCAGAACCAGAACCTTAAAGCGAACCCAGAAAGCCACTGGCAGCCAATGCAGCTCGCGCAGGAGAGGCGTCACGTGGGCGCTACGTGACGCCCCCATGATCACCCGCGCGGCCGCATTCTGCACCAGTTGGAGTCTCCAGGTGCTCCCCGCAGGGAGCCCCATGTAGAGGGCATTACAATAGTCCAGGCGAGAGGTGACAAGGGCCTGAGTGACCGTGTGCAGGGCGTCCCGATCCAGAAAGGGCCGCAACCGGTAGATCCGACGGATCTGATGAATGCCCCCCTGGAGACGGCCGCGACATGGTGTTCAAGCGACAGCCGCACATCCAGGAGGACTCCCAGATTGTGAGCCCTCTCTGTGGGGGGCAAAATTTCCCCCCCAATAGCCAGCGACAGAGTCAACTGGCTATATCGGGGCGCCGGGAACCACAGCCACTCGGTCTTGGATGGGTTGAGCCGGAGCCTGTTCCCGCCCATCCAATCCCGCACGGCCTCCAGGCACCTGGACATAGCCCCCACAGCATCGTTGGGGTGGTCCGGGGTGGAGATGTATAACTGAGTGTCATCTGCATAGAGATGACACTTCACCCCAAGACCACGGATGATCTCGCCCAGCGGTTTCATATAGATGTTGAACAAAAGAGGGGAGAGAACCGACCCCTGAGGCACCCCACAAACCAGGGGCCTAGAGGTGGACCTCTCCCCTCCTGCCAACACAAATTGCGAACGGTCGGAGAGGAAGGAGGAGAACCATCGAAAGACGGTTCCCCCAATTCCCAACCCCTCCAACCGTCGCAACAGGATACTATGGTCGATAGTATCGAAAGCCGCCGAGAGATCTAATAGGACCAGGACAGAGGAGAACCCTCTGTCACGAGCCCTCCAGAGATCATCAACCAACGCGACCAATGCCGTCTCAGTGCTATGCCCAGGCCTGAAGCCCGATTGGAACGGATCGAGGTAAGTTGTTTCCTCCAGGTACTGAGGAAGCTGACGTGCCACCACACTCTCAACAACCTTCGCCACAAAGGGCAGGTTGGAGACTGGACGAAAGTTATTTAAAACAGCTGGATCCAGGGAAGGCCTTTTGAGGAGGGGCCGCACCACCGCCATCTTCAGGGCGGTCGGGAGCGACCCCTCTCTCAAGGAAGCGTTGATAATCCCCTGGAGCCAGCCTCGTGTCGTCTCCCTGGCGGCCGAAACCAGCCAGGAAGGGCACGGGTCCAATAAACAGGTGGTGGCATTCAGACTCCCCAGCAACCTGTCCACACCCTCGGCGGTCACAGGATCGAACTCCCCCCAGATAACATTCACAAGACCTGCCCCGGACACCTCCCCCGGGACCATCCAATTGGAGTTAAGCCCCTCCCGGATCTGAGCGATTTTATCATGCAGGAATCGAGAAAACTCCTCTGCTCTACCCTGCAAGAGGTCATCCCGCGCTCTCGGTTCGAGTAGAGAGCGGGTCACTCTAAACAGGGCGGCAGGCCGATTTCCTGCCGACGCAATAAGGGCGGAGAAATACGAAGATTTCGCCGCCCCTATCGCCACAAGGTAAGTCTTAATATGAGATCTTACCTGTGTTCGGTCAGATTCAGAACGAGTCGCCCTCCAAATGCCCTCTAGACGTCTTTTCCGGCACTTCATCTCCCGTAGCTCCTCCGTAAACCACGGAGCCAAATGGGATCTGTGCCGGGTCAGAGGTCGCAGAGGCACAACTTGGTCTAGAGCCCCGGCGGCCAGCCCATCCCAGGTGGCCACCAGGTCTCCAGGCGAGCTGAGAGCCAGAGACTCAGGAAATGGCCCAAGCTCCCTCTGGAACCGCTCCGGGTCCATTAGGCGCCTGAAGCGGAACCATCTAAGTGGCTCCGCCTCCCTGCGGTGGGGGGTGGCGGAGCAGAAGTCCAGTCTAAGGAGGGAATGATCTGTCCATGACAAGGGAGTGATGACTAAATCCCCACACTTACAGTCATTCAACCACTGCCCAGAGACAAAAATCAGGTCCAGCGTGTGTCCTCCTATGTGAGTGGGAGCAGAAACTAACTGGGTCAGGTCCATGGCCGTCATGGAAGCCAAGAACTCCCGGACCAACCCAGAGGTTTCACCGAGCGATGCAGGTTGAAATCCCCCATGACTAAAAGCCTGGGGGTCTCAACCGCCAGCCCGGCTATCACATCTAGGAGTCCGGGCAGGGCTGATGAGACGTGGCAGGGAGCCAGGTACGTCAACAAAAGGCCCATCTGAACCCCTTGCCCCCACTTCACAAAAAGAGATTCACAGCCAGCCGTCTGAGGGACAGTGGCCTCCCTAGGACAAAGGACTTCCTTTATAAGCACCGCCACCCCGCCACCCCTTCCCTGAGCCCTAGGCTGGTGAAATGCAAGGAAACCTGGTGGGCACATCTCAACCAGAGGGACACCTCCCTCTGGGCCCAACCAGGTTTCAGTGACACCTACCAGGTCCGCGGCCTCCTCCTGAGCCAACTCAAAGATCAGGGAAGCCTTATTAATCACGGACCTGGCATTGCACAACAGCAGCCGGGTATTCAGGGCCTGAGATTCTGGACAACCAGGACTACAGGATGGGTAAGGAGGGTCGGAGCGCGCTACCGCTTGTAAACATCGGGAGCGCGATCCCCTAACCGGATATGGCCCTCTACCCCCCGCATACCTACCTCTCCCAGTCACCGTGCTAATAGAATTGGCCCCCGGCTGCCCACCCTCTGTCTGCCCCCCCGACACAGGAACCCCCGAGGCCCCCCAGGCGCGCAAGCCGGCCCGGCTGCCCCCAGTTCCATGCGGGCTGTCTCCCCCACCCGCCCTGGACCTTTCCCCCTTAAAAAACCCCATTAAAAATTTGATGACCCCAGGATTACAATGCTTTCCCCAGTTTCCCCGGTCCCACCATCGCTCCGGATCCCAGGATCCATCATTACGGAAGGTCTTAGAGAGCTTCGAAGGCCACCTAAGGGAGAGGGGGACATCCCTCAGGGCCCAAAGCTCTGCCCTCGGGTACATCCGTGGACCCGGCCGCCTCATCTCTACAGTCCCGGAGCGTCTGCGGTCTCTGCCGTCCTCTGGCCGCGGATGTTGAAGTCCAGTCAGGCTGGGGTATATGCCGCCTCCCCCCGTCGTCCCACCTCTGCCACCGGTGGGACCCCCGGGGGGGAAAGAGTCACAGGCAGAGCCAGACTCTCCCCCAGGCCCACCACCTCTGCCACCGGTGGGGGCCCCAGGAAAGGAAGGGACACCATAGCTCCGTCCAAGCGGCCCACGGGGGCATCGGCACCACCACTCTTCAGCCGAGCCCCTCCGTGGGTCTCCCAGCCTCCACGCCATCTTCGGGGCCATCAAGGGTGCCCCAGGTCCGCTCCAGGGCCGCCCTGACCACAGCAGGCCCGTATCCGAACCAACTGGGGCCTCCCACGACCGCCGCGGCCCGAACAAGGCCGCCGAGCCCACACCAAGGCCACCGGCACACCGAACACAGGGAGCGCCGTCACAGCAAGTCCGGAGGCCGCAGCTGCCACTGCCGCCGCCGCCGAACACCCGTCTGCGGCCTCTCCGCTCTGCCGACCGCCGGGAAGGGCCGCCGCCGCCGAGCACCCGTCCATCACCGCCGAGCGCCCGTCCGCAGCCGCCCCGCTCCGCCGACCACCGGAGAAGGCCTCCGAGGCCTCCAGAATCAGCCCGGAGCCGCCGGGGCCGTCGCGACCACGCCGCCCTCCACACCGGTCCCGCGGCTCCAGCCGACCCCCGGCCAGCCTTCAGATGTCCCGACTGGTCTCCCCCGATCCTCCCCCGCCTCTGCCACCGGCGGGGGGGCCCAGGGGACAAGGGGGGCCATAGCTGAGGCCGTCCAGGCCGGAGAGAGCGGCGGCGGAACTCCGCGTTGGTCGTGCTGGATCCGACACCGTGAGTCCACCAGGGCCGCTCCGCACCGACACCATCACTCCCGAGGCCACCGAGGCCACCCACAAACTGCTCCGAGACCCCTGCAGCTAGGTCGAGGCCTCCAAAGCCCCGGAAACCTCCGAAGCCGAAAACCGAAGCCTCCGAGGCCGCTCCGAGGCCGCCGGGGCCGCCGCGCTAGTGCTATCGTTCTCTCCGGCCCCATGGCTCCGACAAGCCCCCAACCAGCTCCTGCTGAAACCGCTGGTCTCCCCTGGCCTTCCCCCACCTCTGCCACTGGTGAGGGGGCCCAGGGGGCATGGGGGCTCGTATCGAAGACCACCCGGGTCAGAGGAAACTCCGCCGAAAGCAGCCGTCCGCCATCTTGGAAACCGGTATCAGAAAATATGAATGGAATGTACTTTCGATTCCACACTGCTGCCTCTGGAAAACCCTAGGGTTATTGCAGATAGTGTCCAATCCTACTAAATGAACTGTGGAACTGCCAAACAGCCGTGGCTTTACAGTAATCTGGATTGTAATAGATCTGTTTTCGAAACAAGTACATTTATTCCTTGTAAGGGATTGCCATCTACGCGGAAATTGTCTACTTTGTTTATAAAAAATATATATCGATTACATGGAGTACCCTGAAGAATCATCTCAGAGCGAAGGGTGCAGTTTACAGCTAACTTTTGGCAAGAATTTGTTAAAATGATTGGTTCACAGCAGGGTTTAAGTACTGCTTATCACCTGAGTACAAATGGGACCGCTGAATGAAACAATGCTGCAGTGGAAAGACATTTACACTGTTATGTGTCCTATCAACAGACTGATTGATCCGACTTATTACCGTTTGCTGAAGTAGCGTACAACAATACTATACATACTAGCACAGGACTTTTCAAATAGTATATGATATGGATTTTGTACCTATTCCAGAGCGGCCACATACTGATCAGGGAACCATGTTCAGTGGTCTGAGAGAATGAAGGACACATGAGCCTCAGTACAGGAAGTGTTGTGTGAGGCCTTTATTGCATATAAACTCAAGCTGACAAAAGAAGAACCAAACCTAAACCTTTTCGAATCAGAGATTTAGTATATCTTTCAACAAAATATTTAAATATGGGACTCCCCTGCAAGAAATTAGTTCCAAAGTATATTGTGAAAATTATTAACCCTGTAACTGTATAATTAAAACTCCCATCGTGTTTTAAACCGATATATCCCATATTCCATTTTAATTTACTAAAATCTGTTCATAAGGATTTAGTTTCACAACAAACACCACCCGGGCCTATAAGAGATGATCAATATGAGGTTGAAGAAATATTGGATTCCTGGATACATAGAGGGGTCATACAATATTTAGTAAGGTGGAAAGGGTATCCTCTTTCAGATGCATCGTGGGTGGCTCATACCGATGCTCATGCTCCTCTTTGTGTAAACATTTCCACCGAAAATATCCTATGAAAGAGGATGGAAGCCAAAAAAGGTAATTGTAATATTTACATTCCTATGTTTATTCCCCTATGGTAGAGGGGGCAGCCTGTCAGGCTCCGTGAGAACTGGCATCTGACAGCCACAGCATCTGCAGTTTCGGGAAGAATTGGCACTTCTCGATGACATCGCTGAGGGCAGCCGAGCAACAAGGGATGTGGAACCACAGTTGGGTGGGGAAGCCCTTACGTATTGGCAACGCAGATTAACTAATCATCTGAATATCAATGGGGGGTGACGGGGATCCTTAATGGCAGCATTTGAAGGGGGAATCCTTAACAATGGGTTTGGATGTTTTCAGCCAGAACACCTGGGGGAGGGTTGGAATGGGAATAATGTTGGATTGGGAATTAGCTGGGAATCGGAGATAGGAGGGAGAGCGACGTAGGATGCAAGGTTTATGCAAAGTTAGATATAATAGGGTGATTGGGAATGAGCATAGGGCAGAGTTAGAGGTGTGTAGGTAGGTGGAGTAAGGGGATAAATTACACTGGAAGGCAGATGGTTTCAGTGCTAATCTGGATTGGAATAAACATTCTTACTGACTACTATGTACGGAGAGGAATAAAGATACTTCAAACCATTCAGTTTGCTGACTCCTCTTTTCATCTATGGTTTCCAGAACTTCAACTGAGAAGTTCCATTATTTATAAGTGAATAATGGAAGGAGAAATAAAGTTATTTTCCATTAAAATAAATGGATTGACCGCAAACATTTCTTTATTGCTACAAATTATTTTTACTTAGTTTTATTTACTTTTGATGCTCTTTATTTAAATGCATCCAGATGAGATGTTCCAGAACTGTGAGATCTGTCTTTTTTTCTTTTTGACACAGATCCTTATATCACTTTACATAACTTTTTGTCTCATAGCTACATAACCTCAGAAGGAAGGTACATGATTACAAGGTTTGTGGGGATATGTACTATATGAGGAGTGGGCAAGGAAAGCAAGTAGTGTGTGGGGGTCAGAGCCATAACTAGGTGGTTGTATTCATTTCCTGTCTCTTCTTGATATTGTACCAGAAAAGTACAAATGGAAAGGGATAGATGTTATCAGTTGTCTGACTTACTTGCTTACAAAGTGTTTTTGAAGTAAATGTATCGAGTTCACCTTCATTTTTTTCTATGTTCATCCTATTTCTCTCTTCAGTATTAATTCAAATTTGCACAAAGGGTTAATCTTGTGGTCCATTGGCTTTCTATGGGGGATTGTTTAGAAAACTACTGACAGACCAATTCAACATTTAATTGTTTACAACCTTACATAACACGCACCAATATCCTAACTCAACATTACTTTACACATCAGTTAACAGGACTCCTCCGATCTGAAATGCTTCCTTTGCCTAGTAATGTTCACATATGAGAATGAAGTTATCCATATTTGCTTCCAGTTGTTATCCAATCAACTTTTTAGTAAGCATCAAACTGATAAAATATTTAGTCACCATTTGTCATCACTGTTTTTCTCAAAATGGCATATTCTCCATATTTCTCTCCCACATTGTGTCCTAAATTTCTCTCCCCAAGTTTTACTTTTTCTTGGACTGCCTCTTTGTGCCAGATGACAATGAATTGCTGAGCTGTTTTATTCTTTGAAAAGAACATGACTCCTACTATACGTATGTGTGTATTTAAGACTTGGCCACAGATCATCACTATTACCTTTCATATAGTTTATTCATTTAAATAATTCACTTTGCATATTCATGGCTTGAAACAACTTGCATATACTCTGATTTGTGTAATTGTTCTGGTTTCAGTCAGACATTATAGGAAAAGAAAATTGTTAGACTGGGAATGGAAAATCAAGCATCTATGTCAATTTTATCAAAATATGTGTTGCAACATGGCATGCTACTAAACAAACTGATAAAAATCAGTGGGATTTCTATTTTTAATACCATTCATGTTAGTCAGTTTATTCATTGGAAGTGAACTCCATTGTTCTGTACCATGAACAGTTTGCATTTCTTCAGATAAAAAAAATCAGACCTGTTGCATTTGGTTAGAAGAATGACATAGGAGATGGAAAGGTCAACTGATTTTCCAATATGTTTTGCTCAAAAAAATGAATTATTTTAGATATACTTCACTCACTTATAATAGCAAAAATGAAAATGATGCTGCAGAAGAAACCATCATGTTACACCCCCTCCATCTGTCCCCTGCTGTGCACCCACATATCCCGTCATTCTACAAATTAATCTTTCACACATTTTTTAACAGAAAAATGTGTTAATGTTATAGAAGAGAAAGTAAGGAAAACAGAGATCTGTGTAATAATACATTAAAATTAAAATCTATTGGCAGCCACCATTATGACTGAAGAAACTGAATAGGAGAGTAAACAGTCTAATCCATGGAGTGCTAACGGCACATGGATTAGAGCAAAGCTCCCTTACCATAATACCAGTTTCTTTCTTTTTGATTAAAAATATCATTTTGTCCTTCACCATAATGACATCTCAAAATGTCCTGGCCCATGTACAAGCATGAACTTTCTTTTGCATTTCTGCACTTGTTGTTTCTTGTGGAACTGCAGCATATATTTTGCCTTATTAATTCCTATATTATATCTTTCTGCTATGAAATGTAGAATAATAGTTCAGTACTCGGATTTTGACATATTTGTCACACTTGTCCTCTTTTTCTCCCCTTGATCTGTTTCATAATATAATGATAGTCAAGAGCCTTTTCATTCCCCATTTGTTTGTTTGTTGTCTTACATAGCTTGTGGTATATTTTTCTCTATAAATCTCCACATTCTCAGTTTTTATCCTTTAAAAACAGTTCTGTATTCCAACCTGATTCTCCCACAAATGTATTTGACTAAAATATGGGGATAACTGAGGATGAGACACCTGAAAGAACATTGCTGTGGAAGGCTGGATCAGAACAGAAGCCAGAATATATGCTGAAGGTTTTATCATCCTTTAGCCCCTTCATTTTGTGGCCTAATTTTAGTGTATTTTACTGTTTAATGAAACCTTAGCAGTGATTGACATAATAACTAACTAAAGAAGGAATGTCAGTTCATGTTTATTCCCACGATTTTAATGTAATTATGGCTGGGCCAATAGGCAGGTCATTCTATTACATAATCCTAAAGTCTGAAGGGCCTTTTTTGTCATTGTGCCTAAACCTTTGCTCGCTGCAAGAATCCAAATTAAAGTATCTTTGACAGGTGGTTGTCCAGGCTCTGCTTGTATACATCTAGCAAATACAGAATGCAACACCTTACTCAGTAATTGACTCCCCTATCAATCTCCTCTTACCTTTTGAGAATATTCAAAACATAATACAGACAGAAAAGTTGCAATTCATAATCTTCAGACCTCGCTAGTCTGCCTTTCCTTGAAATGGATGTTTTGTGACTAGCCATGTCTTCTATGGCAGTCGTTTACCACTGGGCCAAAAAGGTTAAATACCCTGTCTAAGTCATGAGTGATCAGAGTACATTATATTTTACACCCTTCATTAATAATCTTCATAATAATATTCATTAAACTTAAACTTCTCAATCGTGCTCCAAAAAGAATTGAGTCAAATATGTCAGAACAAAGCAGCAGCCTCCCTATTGACCTCACAATTTTATTTTCAGTGAAGCAATAATAAATACCGGCATTCACATTTAATTTGAATTATGAAAGGCCATCAACCATAACAAATGCATTCTGTCATATGAAAAAGAGAAAAACTGCTGAGTTTACTTCATTTTATGAGTTTAGTGCAGTTGATTTTTACTGAGTGTACTGCAAAAACATGTGATCCCATACAAATGAAAATATTTCTCAATTTTTTTTTCAAACAATCCCATTATTATGTAATAAATATGCATATGAGATTCAATTACCTATGACTTGATCCTATATCAAATAATTCAAATAGAGTCTAAATTCCACTTACAATGCAAGAAGAAGAAGAAACTTTTATGGTAAAACAATCTTGGGGCACTAGTTTGTTTGCTAATTATGAAGGGGGGAAATAATCACTTAACTACTTCCTTAATTTCTTAAATATTTAGATTATCCCAATAGCCTGTGCCTCTGTTCAACAGTGAAAGGACACAGAGCAGAAAACATCCTGCAGAAACACAGCTCCGACTTTTCAATAAAAGAATAAGACAAATTAATTTTACAACTGAGATATAAAGAATGGAACACAAACTCTAAGAGATGGAATCACTTCAACCTGTTGGGCTCCGGGTAGTCCCAGCCCATTCTGGAGCCCGACACACCTGAGGGTACTGAGCAGACCAGTGTGCAAGCCTCAGCGCTGACACTGCCCCTCCAAAACCACCCTTTGGAACTAACCTGGGTTCGACAACAACATGAAGCACCAGCTACAGAACGCCAGCTCAGGAGCTGAAAAGGCTGGGCATGGGGTGGAGACGACGCCCAGGAAGCCAGGCCTGGACAAGCACAGGATTGGAGGGTGAGATGGTGGCCGAGGTTGGATGATAGTGGGTGGATAGGACCCAGCAATGACACCTTGGACATGCTATGGGTGCAGTTTGGGGAGGTGATGTTACAGGAGCCACCCATGATGTCTTCTAAGGACTGAGAAGAAAAGACACAAAGCTTGGTTCTTTCAGTGGCATCCTGGAGCCCGTTGATGAGTTCAAGTCCAGTGGGGGACCAGGGTCTTGATAGCAGCCAATTTGAGCATTACAACTTGCAGTCTAGGCACTCACAGGACTTTATGGGACCTATTACACCTTCAACCCAACCAGACCTGCATAAGAGAAGGGAGCCTGAGGTAGGGGAACTGTATGATTGGGATCAGAGAAACCATTTGAAAGATAGAAGTCAGGATACCAGCAGACCTTGGGCTATAGGCCAAGGCCTCACAGGGCCTGGCATAGCTTGGGGCTTACAGCAAGGGACATGGGGACCCCCTCCCCTACATGCCTCATTTGACGGGAATACAGATAGGGTAGCAGTGTTCTTAGGTCAGGTTATTAAACACTTTGACCTCTATGGGAGATATTATCCATCACACTGGGCTATGGTAGTAGCGATTATGGGAGTGTTGAAAGGAGAAGCCAGGGAATGGGTGGCAGACCTGCATTGAGAACACTCTAACGAGTTGACCGATATCGGTTTCTTTTTCGCGGCCTTGCGGTCCCAGTTTGAAGACGGCTCTCGAGGTCAGCAGGCAGAGGATGACTTACTAGCCCTAAAACAATGAGGTTGACCAGCAAGAGAATACGTCCAGGAGTTTTGATGGGCGACTGGCAAAATCCATTCCTGGCCAGAAAACATGTTGGTTTTCTTGTTCAGAGGGGGTTTGAATCTTGAACTAAGTCAAGCCTGTCTGTATTGGGGTCTGCCCCCGAACCTGAAAGATTGGTACCAAACTGCCATCGAGTTGGATTGTGGGCTACGATGATTGAGACTGAGAGGTGAGGTCAGATCGGGAGCCCAGAGAGGGTCATCCAGTTGAGCCAGCCTGTTGAGTCCCATGCCACCTCAGAGCCAACAGAGGCGGGGCTCATTCAACTGTTTCAGGTGCAACCAACTGGGACATAGGAAGGACTTCCAGTGATGTCACATCGTGGCGGTGCAGAAATTTGCTCTGCTCTCCTGCATCAGGTTGTTCACTTTTGGACAGCCATTCATGGTGGGGTTTGGTCCTGGAGGGACCAACAAAGTGAGGAGAGACTCTTAGAGTCAATTCAGGAAGTTGCAATCCTGAATCATCAAAGAAGAGAGCCCGAAGTCCGAGGTGAAAGAAATCAGCTTTTTGTGGGCAGACCCGAAGATGCGATGAGCCAGTAAAGAAGGAAGCAGAGAGAAGATAATGAACAGATGTGGCAAGTTACCGGTATTGGAAATTTCTTTTGGATTATAATAGTATTGGAATGAATACTTGTATTATGGAAGCCCACAGTGAAAGGGGTGAAGGTGGAAATCGGTGGCAGCGATCTAGCTTCCCACCCACGATGCTGGGAAAATAGTGAAAGTATTAGTTTAAGAAGAAACTTGAAAAAAAAAAAACGGAACGAGGAGAAGAGTTGAGTGGATATTATTGGAAGGAATTATCCTTTGCTAACTGTGAATGGAGACTGCTGAGGCTATTCTGACTGAGAAAAGTGATTGGACAGAAACTTAAGAGAAACAACGAGGAGTGACTGTGCAACTTTTGGAGGCTGCTATTGAGAGTGCCAAGTTCCGGTAAATTGTATTACTGTAAGTGGAAGAGACCGATAGAACTGTGCACAGGAATGAAACTGATACAAGACAAGCCATAAGATTTGATTATTATATTTATTATTATATCTAACATTTGAATTTATCCACTTACTTATTATTAGACTATTTAGAGATTTCTTACCCCTCCCCTCTTGAAGTTCTTATGGTTTTTTTTTAATTCACTGGAATTTGATAGTTTTACTTCATATATTTAAATTTTATTATAATAGGGGATTACTAATTGAATATATTATACAGAAATTTGTTTGGAGAGTGATAATTAATTTCTTCACTTTGCCCTTTTTCTCTTTCTCTCTTTTCCTTTTTTCTTACTGATTTACTGTGGATTAATGAAGATATTATATTGCTTATTACAATGATAATTTAAATATTTTCTTCTTTCTTGTTGATTGTTAAGAGTTAAGAATTGATAATTTGCACTGAGAACTTTGTATCTTGTTAAGTTTGTTATAACAAACTTAAACACCCATCTCCGGCTATAATATTGAGTGATACTTGATTATACTTATCAACATTTGCCAACATCTTAACTTATTGTAATCTAAGAGTCAGATAATTGACAATTGATTTGCTTTTGAAAGATTGATTGATCTGTTGATTAATTGACAACAATTTCTAAATTTAGTAGTGATAGAGAATTAATTTAACTAATTAAATAACAAAAGAAGCCTTTAATTAACAGGAAACATTTAAAATTTCTTAATTATTTATAAAGTTTATGGTAATTTGGGATAATATAAATAGGATTGTAGATGAGCAATGCAAAATTATCAAAGATATAACCAGTATTATCACTACAAAGACCGGGGAAAAACTTTTATCAACTGTGGCATTATCCAGTCCTGTAGCATCGACCCAATGTACGATCAAAGGGATAATGACTGTTGAAAAAATCTAGCACTACAACTAGCACTCAATCAGTCCAAGCTTCTTTATTAGAAGTTCAAGGAACAATGTTAATGTTACAAGAATCAATGTCAAAAAAATCATATTGAAAGTAGAGATGACAGGGAAACAATGAAAACTGATCTGAAAACTGATACAGGGGAAATGAAAGCCGAAATTAGGAACCTGGATGAGAAAATAGGTCTGATTCAGGAATCTATCAAAAGGAATGAAGATTAGAACAATTGAACAACAATCTAACCAAATGGAGAAAAAACTAGAGCTTATAGACCAAAAATTACTGACCATAACAAACAGACAGAAGAGGCCTTAATTCACCTTGAGATGGACATAGCCTCTTATTATCTTAGATTTCAGAAGGTAGAGGAAGTCAGAGAGGAAAATGTAGTATTGTGATGGCTGAACTCTTAGCGGAACTTTTGCAAAGAGATAAGAATGAAATAATAAACGAAATAGATGACGTTTGCAGAGTTTATACAAGCTATGTGAAATAGCATAGACTTTCTCCGGAGGTTCACATTAGATTCGCTAGGAGGAAAGTCAAAGATTTAATCTAAGATTTCAAGAGAAAAAATAATAAGGTATAAAGATAGAGAAATAATTGTGTTGAAACAAATTCCAAGAAGAGTCCGGGAACAGAGGAAAGACTATCAGTTCCTCCCCAACTTAACAAAAAAAAAACATTTCCTTTAAATGGATCACTCCAGAAGGTATCTTGACAACATGGAAGGAGAAAAGAGTGAAAATTGACAATTTAATTAAAGCACAAGACTTTTTTGAACAGATAGGTGGATTGGAAGAGGAAACTAGTAGTAAAGATGAACTTGATACCCCAAGCCAAGAAGAAGTGTAATAAAGAATTAAAGAGAAAGAGAAAGAAAGCAGGGGAGAAACAGTTGCTCAAGAAGAAATAGGAATCAAAACTAGGAATCAAACAGCAACCAGAATTAATGAGGGATAAAGGCTAGAGAATAAAGGAAAAAGGACTGAAATTAACATCTATTAATATTAATGGACTAAATGATTCATCCAAGAGAAAAATACTTTCTAAATTAGAGAAATGGAAATTTGACATAATATGTCTTAAAAGAGGTTCATATCAAATTACAAGATCAGAGATATCTACAAAATAAAAAATTGGGGAAATTGTATACATCGAGTCCCTTTTTGGGAGAGGGAGCGGTATAAAAGTACGATTAAATAAATAAATAAATAAATCATTAGCAAAAGGGAAAAAGAGAGGAGTTGTATTATACATTAAAGAAGAAATAATATCGAAATTGATCTATAATGACACAATGAGGAGAATATTAACTGTAGAGGTGGTTATACAAAATAAAGGTATTTTACTGGTAGGGATATATACTCCCAACAAAAATCAGAATGAATTTTATAAAACCTTATATGAGAAATTAATAGAATTAGGCAACCCCAAGATTTACATAATTGGCAATTACAAATAATAAACAGAACTATATCAGTGACCAAAAACACCAAAAAAACCCGGAACATATTGCCCAAAATCTTTTTTGACATGGCCAAAGAATTAGATTTAGTAGATGCCTGGCGGAAGTTGAACCCAGGGGTGACTCAATTCACTTTCTACTCCAATCCGCATAAATCTTGGTCCAGATTAGACATGGCATGGGTGAACAGTGATTTATTTAAGGATATACAAGTTATAAAGATATTAACTAATACTTGGGCAGATCACAACCCGCTGTAGATAATCTGGAAGGACTGAATCCGTAAGAAAAGTAGGTGGATGCTTAATCCACAACTATTGAAATAAAAAGGGTATATTCAAAAAATTAGGGAAGAATTAGATGGATTTTTTAAATTCAACCTAAAACAGGATACTTCATTGCAAAATCTCTGGGACAAACGAAGGCATATCTAAGGGGACTATCTATAGCCTATACGGCCAATAGAAATAAAGAACGGTGGAAAAAAACAATATACTTTAACAAAAATAAATAAAAGATTTGGAAGACAGATTAATAAGAACCCCGGGGGACGAACAAATTAGAAATGACCTGGCACTATCTAAACATGAAATGAATATTTTAGATCAGGAAGATTTAACTGAGAAATTACAATATATAAAACAAAACCATTTCAAGCATGCAAACAAACCAGGTAGATAGTTAGTGTACAAATTGAAAAAAGAAAACAAAAAAAGAACTATATACCAATTAAAAGACAATAATGGAACAGTAGAGACTGACTTGAAAAGAAAATAATTGTAAGAGATTACTTTGAGAATCTATATAATCATGATATAGTTAATTTAAACAAAATAGAAGAATATTTGAAAGAAAGAACTTTACACCCACTACCAGAAGATAAGGAGATATTAAACAAGGAAATAACTCTAAATGAGCTAAAGGAGGCGATCAAAAAACAAAAAAGTAATAAAAGTAATAAAGCCCCAGGGGTCGCCGGTGGAGCCGTTGTTCGCAGCCACCCAGGCTGCCCGGGTTGTTGCTTGGGCGGTCTTTGGGCGACGAAGGCCCTGCCGTGGTCAGTGCCGTGGCTGGAGTCGGGCAGCGGCGGTCTTGCCACGGCCGAGCTTGGGAGAGGCTGCAAGGCACGGAGTTTGGAGAGACAGGCCTGGGAAGATTGTGGGCTGCAGCGTCGACGGTGGGGCTGCCGTTGGATGGCCGCCCGGGCTGTCCCGGTGGTTACCCGGGCGGTTTCTGGGTGGCGGTGATGTGGACAGCCCTGCCGCGGCTGGACTTCGCCATGGCGGCTGTTGCGGGTGGCGCCACGATGGCCGTGAGGGGCGTTGTGATGGCTGAAGATGATGCGGCGGTAGCCGCGGAGGAGAGGACTTGGCAGCCACAGGTGATATCTTACTCCAACCAAGTTTTGGTCACGGGATGGGCTTTGCCCGCTGTGACTGTCGTGGGTGGTGCCGCGGCAGTCGCATGGGGGAGAGCCCGCCCCTGACTACCGGGGTGGCCACGGGTGGCGCCGTGGATGACATCTGGCCTCAGTCGTGGGAGAGGGCTTGGAATCCCCGACGACGGTGGCGACAGTGCCCTCAGCGGTTGGGACTTCCTGATCCAATGGTGGTGGCGGCGGTTTCAGTGGTGGCGGTTGTGGTTTCGGCGGCCCCGACGATGGCAGTGACCAGGTGGCCACGGGGGAGACAATGTTTGGTGCCGTCTCCTCGGTGTCGTCGGCGGAGGCGAGGACAGTGGCTGGGTAGGACACGGATGTTGCCTGAACGGTTTCAAGCCCGGCCCCAGTCCCGGCCAGTGGGGCCCCTACGTTGCCAGCGTCAGTCAGTGGGGCCCAGCTGAGGGTGCCATTGAGATACTCCTCTGAAGATCTATGGGCCTTGAGAAATGTCCCCCTTTCTCTTAAGTGGTCCTCTAGACTTTCGAAGACATTTCTTGAGGATGGATCCTGGGATCCAGAGAGATGGTGCGGCCACAAGAAACGCTTGGGGGAGGGTTCCCGTTTATATAAATTTTTATCTAGATTTTTATTGGGGTTAGGGAGGATGGCCGGGCAGGGGTTGGGGGACAACCCGCCTGAGGCTGGGGTCAGGCTGCGGGTCGAGCATTGCCAGGAGGTGCTGGGGTCAGGTGGGGTCATATCGAGGATGGGGGGTTGTCCCGGGGAGGGCGGAACACAGTCTATTGGCACGGTGAGCGGGAGAGGCAGATTTGGCAGTTATAGGGGACCATATCCTATATTGGGAGCGCGCTCCCGCTGCTTGCGTGCAGTGGCGCGCTCCAAACCCCTAGTCATGTCTCGTTCCCCAGGTGGTCTGAATCATTGGGCCCTGGGCCTTCGGCTGATGTTGTGTAACACCAGGTCCGTCGTTAACAAGGCCCCCCTCATTTATGATTTGATTTGTGAGGGAGCGGACCTGGCGGGTGTTACCGAAACCTGGTTGGGCCAAGAGGGAGGAGTTCTCCTGGTGGAGATGTGCCCACCCGGGTTTCGGGTCTTTCATCGGCCGACGGCTCAGGGGAGGGGTGGGTTGCGTTGGTTATTAAGGAAGATCTGTGTCCTAGGGAATCCACTGTTTCTCAGACGACCGGATGTGAGTCCCTTTTCGTGAAGTTTGGTTCCAGGGTTCAGGTGGGCCTATTGGCTCCCTGCTATGTGACATCGGCCCTGCCTGAGCTCCTTGAGGTTATAGCCAGCTTGGCGGTTGGGACCCCCAGGCTTATGGTCATGGGGGATTTCAATCTGCCTTCTGCCGGCGGGACCTCGGGGATTGCTCAGGAGTTCATGGCTTCCATGACAGCCATGGGCCTGACCCAATTAATTCGGGATCCCACTCACTTGGGGGGTCACATCCTGGATTTGGTTTTTGTCTCTGATCAGTGGCAGGATGATCTAGGTATAGGAGATGTTGTTGTAGAACCCCTGTCATGGACCGATCATTCGCTCCTTAGACTCGACTTCCATTCCACACACCCCCGCCACATGGAGGCGGGGCCGATAAAATGGTACCAGCCCAGGTGCCTGATGGACCCAGATAGGTTCCTGATGGAGCTTGGGCTGTTTCCCGAGACTCACACACACGACTCGGTCGAGGGCTTAGTGGCTACCTGGGATAGGGTGGCAGCTGAGGCCCTTGACCGGGTCGTGCCCTTGCGGCCTCTGACCCGGTGGCGATCCCGAGCGGCTCCTTGGTTTTCCGAGGAGCTGAGGGAGATGAAGCGCCGGAAAAGACGCCTAGAGAGTGGTTGGAGGGCCAGCCGCTCCGGATCTGATCGAGCACTATTATGATCTCATATTAGGGTGTGTTTAGTGGCGATAAGGACAGCGAGGCGATTTTACCTCTCCGCCCTTATTGCGTCCACGGAAAATCGCCCAGCTGCCCTGTTTAGGGTGACCCGCTCCCTTTTGGAAGTGGAGGTGCGGGAGGATCTCTTGCGTGGGAGGATCTCTTTCTAGGTTTCTGCAGGACAAAATCACTCAGATCCAGGATGAGCTGGACTCCGACTGGGCATCTCTGGGCAGGGGGGCGGGGGCGGACTTTGGTGAGGTCATTTGGGATGAGTTCGATCCTGTTACCCTGGAGGACGTGGACAGGATACTAGGGGGGCTTAATGCCATCACCTGTTTATTGGACCCGTGCCCCTCCTGGCTGGTCTTGGCCACACGGGAGGTGACACAAGGCTGGTTCCAAGGGATCATTAATGCTTCCTTGAGAGAGGGGCTTTTACCCGCTGCCTTGAAAGAGGCGATAGTGCGGCCCCTCCTCAAGAAACTGTCCCTGGATCCAGCATTATTGTCGAATTATCATAACCCCAATTTGTGGGGTTTTAAATTTGGTATTTTTAAATTTTTTATCAGTTTTTATATTTATTAATTTTATATTCGGCCTCCAATTTAATCATTTTAAATTGTTTTTAATTTTATAACTTTAGACTGTTTCTGTTTTAGCTGGCTGTACACCGCCCCGAGTCCCTTTTTTGGGAGAGGGGGCGGTATAGAAATCTAATAAACATAAACATATTTCCTGGGTCTTCAGTCAGATAAAAACAACAAAAATTGATTCCCCTCCATTTGAGAGGAAAGACAGGGTCATAAAGAGGCTCTTCTACCGAAGTTTATGATGGTGGTCTCCAAGCAACAGGGTCGTAAATTCTTTAGGATGGGCCATCTCCATAGAAATGGGCCATACTTCTCCCCCCTAAAGAGGGAATCCAAATCCAGCCAGCAATTTAAAGACAAAATATAGCTTGTTGTTTATCTTTGTTGGCAAAGAGGAAAAGGTTTTCCCTTTACTGGAATTAAAGGCAATCTTTAGTCAAAAGACACCAGCCTACATTACTCAAGAAGGGGAAAAACACCTTGAGCATAGTTTGCTCCAAACATTGACTACTCCTCAGAGGAGACTCCTAAACTTAGCAAACCCCTTGCAACGCAGCACAAGGGTCCTAAATTCAGCTCCCAGCTCGCAGCACCACCTCGTGGTCAAGTAATGAATTTTACAAGAGCTTCCTAAATTCATCTACTAGCTTGCAGCAACCCCTTGTGGTTAAGTAGTGAATTTTACAGGAGTTTCCTAAATTCAGCTACCAGCTTGCAGCAACCCCTTGTGGTCAAGTAATGAATTTCACAGGAATTTCCTAAATTCAGCTACCAGCTTGCAGCGCCATCCATGGTCAAGTAGTGAATTTTACAGGAATTTACTAAATTCAGTTACCCGCTTGCAGTGCCATCTGTGGTCAAGTAGTGAATTTTACAGAAATTTCCTAAATTCAGCAACCTCTTGTAATGTAACCCAAGGGTCAAGTACTGAAGTGCTACGCACTCAATGGGCCAACCTGTGTACTGCACTAGCGTCTTCCAGACCTTGCAATGCACCCTCTAGTGGCCAGCCAGTGAATTTTAATGGAATCTCCTAAATTCATCAAACCCTTTGCAATGCAGCACAAGGGTCCTAGTCCAGCTATCTACTTGCAGCACACCCTAGGGAAAAAGGGGAATTGCATGAAAAATCGCTAAATTTTCCGCAAATCCACCTTTTGCTAATCTGAAGCATGGCAGCATCTTCAGCCATGCCAGATGTCTCTGATGTACCAGAGGACTCGAACCCTCCACCCACACTTGATGTAAACACGGAGCTTGGTTCCCAAAACCCAGAATCAGATGTCCAAAATTCTAAAGAGGCAGCGGTACCTCAGAAAGCCTACGACCTCAGACAACATAGGAAGCTTACTGAGACCATGGAGTCATGCTTGAGGGAGGATTGGGACAAACAATATCGACGCTATGCAGACTCATGGTCTCAGCTGCTGGGGATCTGTGATACCCTCAGACACAAGCTTTCCCATGAGAGAAATTGCATGTTGGGGATGATCTAGATGACCTTCTTGCACGGTGGAGAAACAGCAAAAGTAACCTCAAATCTATCCAGTAGAGGCTGGGTGACTCAAAGCTCCCAGCACACATACAATGTTTCGAGAAGCTAAACAAGGAACATGAGGACTACGTTCAGAGAGGCAAAGACTCCCTCCATGCAACACTCCATGACACACTACAGCTAGACAAAATGTTGGGGGAGAGGGCCACATCTGACATAGCCCTCAATCACATGTGGCTTCCTCCCACTATTCTAAGAAAGCCTCCTCCATCCATCCTAAGCCAACTAGATCCCAAGCAGATTCTAGCGTCTCGCAGTAATTCTCAGCTGCTGGCTTTTCCCATCCTTCCAGAGCATCCTCCCATCACAGCAATGCACCTAAGGCCTCTAAAGTAGCAAGTTACGTCGAACAAGCTGCAGAAGACCAAATAGAAGCTGCAGTAGCAGATGCAGATCTATATGCAACAGAGGAGGTGACACGGCAGAAGGAGGCAGTAGCAGCTCAAACAGAAGCCCAGGCCAGCCAACAGGCAGCAATGGCCGAAGCTCAGGCCAACCAACAGGCAGCAATGGCCGAAGCTCAGGCCAAGCAACAGGCAGAAATGGCCAAAGCTCAAGCCAGCCACAGGCAGAAATGGCCAAAGATTAGGCCAAATTGGAGTTGCTCGAACGACAAAGGGAGATGGCAACAAAGGCAGCACGGGCCACAGCATTATGGAAGGTAGTCAACAATGCCTGCCTCAACCTCAACCTTGGATAGTTGAAAGAAGAGAGCCCAGATAAATGGGTCAAGGCCTACATGGATGAGCAGCACTCGTTACGACACAAGCAGGCAAAACCGGCACGGTTAGTTAGCAGTCTCCTAAAACCAGGGGATCGAGGGGATGAATCTCAACCACAGACCTCTAACGCCGGTCACAAAATTGACGTTGTAAGACGTAAAACTCGATATTCCATTCCCAAACACAGAAGACCTAGCCCAATATCTCAAGACCTACAGGGCAAGCAAATTAGCCCACCAGTAACAGCGAAGATTTCTCAGCAGAGAGACATACATCAAGTGGCAACTCCCCAGCTCAACCCAAATGCAGTGGAGTTCCTGCCGCAACCTCAACACTATTCGAGCTGAGGTACAACAAGATAACTGCGGTCGGCCTGCCCAGCAACGTGAACCTCAACCATTGTATACGGCATGGCAGGCAACCTCCTCAGGAAGTACAGGAAAGAAGACTATGGGCCGTCGCTGAGACACAACCTGAACCAAGTCTACGAGAATCCAAGGGGAGACTCCACTGTGCCAGTGCACCTCACCTACAACCCCTATGCCAACTTAGCAGATGATCCAGCATTCTAGAAAGAGTTGGCACTAAGGAGAGGAAAGCTTGATTTGGCCGCTAATGGTGTGTGCAAATGTTATGATGAGCCAGGCAAAGGATATCTACTATGGAAGAGTATTTTCATGCACAATATTCAGGCTGCACGCCTGCAGCCCAATGAAGTTCTCGTACAGCTTAGCTGGGGCCACGGTCTGCAGCATCAGCAAAGGATATTTATGGGTCCCACTTAAAGGATCCAGACGCTGCACTTTGGTTAATATGAAAGAGACTCGACAAAGAATACGGTGTTCCCACAGAGGTGGAATCCTCACTCTTGGATTGCCTCAACAGCTTTCCTAAAATCAGTCTTGACGAACCTAGCCAGCTCAGAAATTTCTCTAACATACTTATACAGCTGAGAACGGCACAAAGGGATCCCAACTTACCGGGACTCACTTGTCTTAACCAGTTCGAAATGCAAAGCAAAATCATTCGAAAATTACCACAGATGCTAATTGAACAATGGATCCAGTTGTCTGAGGCCTTCAGGGCCAATGGTCGAAACAAAGTACCTCCCTTTACCCTTCTCTAAGAGTTTGTGGCCCACCAGGCAATGTTGTGCAATGACCCCCAGACCCCCAGATTCAGAGCTGATAATCCCACAACTGACAAAAGAGCCAGCAGCAACTCTGCACTGTCCATGGGTCTGACACAAACTGCAAAGGGAAAATCCTTCATGGCTGTACATAAAATATAGATCACTACCTCACCCGTTCAGAGTATGGGCGAAGACATGTCAGAAACAACCCAAGATAGGCTTATGACTACAAAGAAAGTCCAGATTTGTCTGTTACAGAACTCTCAACACTCACTGAAGAGGTGCCAGGCATTTGCACAGAAACCTCTGCTCCAAAGGAAAGTTCTGATAAGGGAGTACAGACTCTGCTACAGGTGTTGCGAGTCTAAGCAACACACGGCCAAAGACTGCACAGCTAAGGTGCAATGTTACTTATGTAACAGCAACAAGCACCCAGCCGCTCTGCATCCAGACTCTGAGCCACCACAGCAGGCAACTCATAACCCTCCCCCGGTCAAGGAGCCTCAGTGTGCTATAGAGCCACTGGTGAGAGTCAATTGCATGGCAGTGTACGGTAACACACTATCCCCTTGCTTGTGTCATCAGATCTGCTTAGCCAACGTCTACCCCGATGGACGCCCAGAAGCAATGAAGATGTAATAGTGGATAATCAGAGTGCTCGCTCATTAGCCAGATCCTCATTTTTCGACCTCTTTGATGTTCAAAAAGATGAAGTGCACTTCACAATATCAACGTGCACCATACCAGGAAGCACAGTGGGGAGGAGAGCTACTGGACTCTGTATAGCGCCATTAGATGGGAGTGCCCAGTTCCCACTGCCGCCTGTTAGAATGGGATGGGATACCAAGTGACTGCAGCCAGATTGCAACACCACATATCTCACCTAAAGCACATGGCTCATCACTTTCCCACTCTAGATCCAGAAGCCGAGATTCTACTCTTGCTGGGAGTAGATGCCCCTGACGTTTTAGCTTGCATTGAAGTAGTCAGAGGCCCTAGAAGCTGCCCATTTGCCTTCAAGACAGCACTAGGATGGGTAATCACAGGGATAGTCTGCGTCGATTGGCTGCAGGCCCCATCCCAGGCAAATGTCTTCGCAACATCCATTCCAACAGCTTGCCAACACCCTTTGGAATTGTTGGAAGCAAGGATACCTGTCCACCCTACAAAGCCGCCATAAGTGACCACCAGATTTTCACCAAGAAGCTCTACACCAGACCAGTCACAGACCTAGTGTTGCTGTGGAGAAAGGCTGAACTTGGATTGAACCTCAAACTTTGCATGCTTTGTATCTACCTCATTGCATTGTTGGTAGTGGAATTATAATTCCAGGTGGGGAGTGTGCTGTCCAGAAAGTATATAGTTAATTGGGAATTGGAATGGTTAAGTAGGAATTGGGAGCTGTCCCCTTAAGGGAATGCATCATGGGAAATGTAGTTCATGTCATATGGTCACATCTGTAATCCTGATTGGTCACTGAATTGACCTTTGGTTGGGTTGGGGGAGTTTCCTTTACTCTTGCTTGGACCCCAGCACCGTGCTGGTATGTCACCCTTTGCTCTATCATGAAAATCACTATAATTTTACATTATGAAGTCAGCTATGCAAAGAATTGGACATTAGATGAATCTCGACATAATTGAGTTATATTTGAGGATGCCTTGTGAGAGTTTGCCTCCTGTCTATATATTCAGCCAGCAATTTAAAAGACAGAACAGTGGCCATACCTCCAGTTAAAAACAAGGTATAAAAAAGATGTGGAAGAATACGGAATACAAGTAAAACCAAGTCAATTAAATAAACTCCTAGAGGGTACAGAAGAAAAAGTAATTTCAAAAATGTATAACTATTTATTACAGCTTGAAATGGCGGAGGAATTGGTGAAGGGCCCAATGATAGCATGAGCAAGAAAGGTAGGACACAATATTAATTTGGAGGATTGGGAAAGAATTTGTAAAAAAATTACAAAATAACAAAATCCATGGTATATAAAGAGAATCAATATAAAATGTGTTATCAATGGTATCTGGCCCCTTCGAGATTAGCCAATATGTACCCCAAATTAAGTCCACTTTGCTGGAAATGCAAACAAGGGGTACCATCTTCCACATATAGTGGCTTCGCCCGAAAAGTAAGAAATATTGGACAAAAATACAAACATGGATAAAAGAAATTACGACCATTCAATTAGAACTTAAAACAGAAATATTTTTACTGGGAATAATAAAGATGAATACACAAAAGAAATAAAATATTTAATTTTACATATAATTACTGCAACGAGACTAGTGCTCGCGCAGTGTCAGAAAAGAGACCTTATGCCAACAGAGAGGTTAATAATCCAAAAAGTCTATGATTGCACTGAAATGGACAAACTTACTCTAAAATTGAAAGAAAAGGAAAGTATTATACAGTCTGGGAAAACTGGTACAAATATATAAACAACAGAAACCAGTGAGTAAATAAATAAGGATGGAATGGTATAAAGAGGTTAAAGTATGAGTAATAACCAGATATATGAAATAAGTATTAGAATATTTGATATATAAGCACCATCTAATTAATGTATAATGTGTATAGTGTTTTGCGTTTTTAACAAAATGTTCTGTATTTTATATTTTGTATTTATCTTTTTAATATTTAATAAAAAATTGTTTATTAAAAAATTGGCAGGAGAAAATGAAGTTATTAGACAACATTGACTGTATCTAGTATTAATTGTTTTGAATTTATTGCAATGTTAATAAAGCTCTTCTCTCCACAAAACAAAATAGTATTGGAGGAGGTCACATAATGTACAAAGAAAGCACAACTGGCACTACACAACAAGAGCAAAGAACAACAGAAAGGCAATTTTTCTACCCTATAGTTTAGACAAGAAAAAACACATGAAATAAGAATCAACCAGATGAGAAAGGACAATGACAAAATTGACCGATGTGTGAGGAATCTGTCTGATAGAGAGCTTACCCAAACAGAAAAGAATATTTTATCCAAAGGACTATAGTTTGCAGTAATACCAGAACAACTACCAATTGTAAATCTCACAGCCACACAGTCAGCCATCAGGAACAATAAAAGGCAGAGGTAGAACCATTAAGGATAAAGGTATCTTCAAGCCTCAGCAGTGCCAAAACACCACTCACCAACCTCACAATTCAAGAAGAGGGAGCAGTGTCATCCCTAAGAAGAAACCCAAATATCACCATCTTGCTGGCTGATAAAGGAAGATGCACAATTATCCTGAACACAGATGATTACAATGCCAAGGTGGACTTTTCTGAAGGACACTGCTACATATAAAACTCTGAAAAGAGATCCTACCAGCAGTTATATGGACAAGGCAATTGATTTTATTTATTTATTTATTTATTGTTCGTATTTCTATACCGCTCCCTCTCCCAAAAGGGACTCGGGGTGGTGTACAGCCTAATAAATACATAAAATACAAAGTTACAAAATTAAATAGAATTTAAAACCAGATTAAACATAGATGTGGCTGCATCCCGAAAAATTTTAAAAATGAGATTAAAATTTAAAAAACCCTGTTAACTTAAAACCCCATAGACTCTTACTGGGCCAGGCCAGCCTGTTTAAAAAATAGGGTCTTAACTGCGCACCGGAAGGAGAGGATATCTGTCATGGCTCGTATCTCCGGGGGGAGATCATTCCAAAGGGAGGGGGCTCCCACAGAGAAAGCACGCACCCTCAGGGCCGCCAGCCGACAACGATCAGGTGGCGGTACCCCAAGGAGGGCGACCCTGTGGGAGCGTACTGGGCGGCGGGAGGTTGTTGGTGGCAGCAGGCGGTCCCGTAAGTACCCAGGTCCCAAGCCATGGAGCACTTTAAATACCATCAGTACCACCTTGAATCGAATCCGGAAGGCCACAGGAAGCCAGTGCAGCCTGCGGAGAAGTGGTGTTACGTGTGCACCCCGAGGGGCGCCCACGATCACCCGCACGGCTGCATTCTGAACTAACTGCAACCTCCGGAGACTCTTCAAGGGGAGCCCCATGTAGAGAGCATTGCAATAATCCAAGCGGGAGATAATGAGGGCGGAAGTGACTGTGCGAAGTGTGCCCAGATCCAGAAAGGGCCGCAACTTGTAAATCAGACAAATCTGATAAAAAGCCCCCCTGGCGACGGCTGCAATATGTTCTTCCAAAGACAGCCGCACATCCAGGAGGACACCCAAGTTGCGCGCCCTTTCCATGGGGGTCAATACCTCTCCCCCCAGGGCCAGTGAAGGAATAAGCTGGCTGTATCTGGGCGCAGGAAACCACAGCCACTCGGTTTTGGCCGGGTTGAGACGAAGCCTGTTACGACCCATCCAACCCCGCACGGCCTCCAGGCACCGGGTCATCACTTCGACGGCTTCGTTGGGGTGGCCCGGGGTGGAGATGTACAGCTGAGTATCATCAGCGTACTGATGGAACTCCACCCCAAAGCCACGGATGATCTCACCCAGCGGCTTTACATAAATGTTGAACAGCAGGGGCGAGAGCACCGACCCCTGAGGCACCCCACAAAGCAGGGGCCTTGGGGACGATCTCTGCCCCCCCGTCAACACAAATTGCGAACGGTCGGAGAGGAAGGAGGAGAACCACCGCAACACGGTGCCTCCAACCCCCAACCCCCCCAACCGCTGCAATAAGATACTGTGGTCGACAGTATCAAAAGCCGCCGAGAGATCTAACAGGACCAGGACAGAGGAACAACCTCTGTCCCGAGCCCTCCAGAGATCATCAACCAACGCGACCAACGCCGTCTCCGTGCTGTGCCCGGGCCTGAAGCCTGATTGGAGGGGGTCAAGATAACTCGCTTCATCCAGGAACTGGGGGAGCTGACGGGCCACCACACTCTCTACAACCTTCGCAACAAAGCGAAGGTTGGAGACAGGACGATAGTTAGATAACAATGCTGGGTCCAGGGACGGTTTCTTGAGGAGGGGCCGCACCACCGCCTCCTTCAAGGCGGCGGGTAAAAGCCCCTCTCTCAAGGAAGCGTTTATAATACCCTGGAACCAGCCTCATGTCACCTCCCGAGTGGCCAAGACCAGCCAGGAGGGGCACGGGTCCAACAAACAGGTGGTGGCATTCAGTCCCCCCAGCACCCTGTCCACGTCTTCTACAGTAACAGGGTCGAACTCAACCCAATTGACCTCACCGATATCCACCCCTGGCCCCCCGCCCGGAGATGCCCAGTCGGAGTCCAACTCGTCCCGAATCTGAGCGATTTTGTCCTGCAGAAACCTAGAAAACTCCTCAGCCCGTCCCTGTAAGGGATCCTCCCGCGCTTCCATCTCTAAAAGGGAGCGGGTCACCCTAAACAGGGCGGCTGGGCGGTTTTCCGTGGACGCAATAAGGGTGGAGAGGTAAGTCCTCCTCGCCATCCTTATCGCCACTAAATACGTCTTAATATAAGATCGTAGAAGTGTTCGGTCAGACTCAGAACGGCTAGCCCTCCAACTACTCTCTAGGCGTCTTTTCCGGCGCTTCATCTCCCTTAGCTCCTCAGAAAACCAAGGAGCCACTTGGGATCGGCACCGGGTCAGAGGCCGCAAGGGCACGACCCGGTCAAGGGCCCCAGCAGCCACCCTATCCCAGGTGGCGACCAAGCCCTCAACCGAGTCGTGTGTGCGAGCTTCGGGAAATGGCCCAAGCTCCATCAGGAACCTATCCGGGTCCATCAGGCGTCTGGGGCGGTACCATTTAAGCGGCCCCGCCTTCCTGCGGTCGGGGGGTGTGGAACGGAAGTTGAGCTTCAGGAGCGAGTGATCTGTCCATGACAGGGGTTCTATAACTATATCCCCTACACCCAGACCACTCTGCCACTGATCAGAGACAAAAACTAAATCCAGGGTGTGACCTCCCATGTGAGTAGGGTCCCGAATTAACTGGGTCAGGCCCATGGCTGTCATGGAAGCCATGAACTCCTGAGTAATCCCCGAGGTACCGCCGGCAGAAGGGAGGTTGAAATCCCCCATGACCATAAGCCTGGGGGTCTCAACCGCCACGCCGGCTATAACCTCAAGGAGCTCAAGCAGGGCCGATGCCGCATAGCAGGGAGCCAGGTATGCGATCAACAAGCCCACCTGCACCCTGGGACCGAACTTCACGAAAAGAGACTCACATCCGGTCGTCTGAGAAACAGTGGATTCCCTCGGTCACAGATCCTCCTTAATAACCACCGCAACACCCCTGCCCCTCCCCTGGGTCCTCGGCCGATGAAAAACCCGAAACCCGGTTGGGCACATCTCCACAAGAGGGACTCCCCCCTCTGGGCCCAGCCAGGTCTCGGTGATGCCCACCAGGTCCGCTCCCCCCTCACAGATCAAATCATAAATGAGGGGGGCCTTATTAATAATGGACCTGGCGTTACACAACATCAGCCGAACACCCAGGGCCCGATCGCTCAGACCCCCCGGGGAACGGGACATAACAAGGGGGTCGGAGCGCGCCACCACCGACAAATAGTGGGGGCGCGCTCCCAAAACAGAATGTGGCCCCCTATAACCGCCAAATCTGCCTCTCCCGCTCACCATACTAATAGCTTTAAAATCACCCTCCCTGGGACAACCCCCCATCCTCAATACAGCCCCATCCGACCCCAAACCCTCCCGGCAACGCTCAACCCACGACCCGGTCCCAGCCCTAGGCGGGTTGTCCCCAACCCCCGCCCGGCCAACCCTAACCCCTTTAAAAATCTAATTAAAAATTTTAAACAACCCTCCCTCCCACGTTTCCGGCGACCCCACCATCTCTCCGGATCCCAAGATCCGTCCTTGAGATAAGTCTTAGAGAGGTAAGAGGGCCAACTCTGAGACAGGGGGACATATCTCAGGGCCAACAGATGTTTCGAGGAATATGTCAATGTCTGTGTCTTTGGCTGGATCTTCCCTGACTGCCATCGACCAGGCAAAGGCCAAACCAAACGGGACCCAAGCCCAGGCTGGAGCAGTCGCACCCCACCGGCAGCTGGCATCCGGCCTCGCGGGGGACCCATCACTCGGGGACGCAGGTCATGTTTTCTGGCCTCGCCGCAGGCCCTCTCATTGCCCACGGCAACGGCCCCGGCCCCGGCAATAGTCCTCTGCCTCCAGTTCTGATGGAAAATGCCGGGCACCTCACCAAACCTACATCGTCCCCGAGTAGATAGAAACACTGAGGACTGGCCGGACAAGGCTGCCGCCGTCCGAAAACCCCCAGCGGCGGCTCCAGCTCCGGCCCTCGCAGCCGCCCAGGCCCCAGCAGCACTCCTCCATCTCCAGGCCTGATGGAAATTGCCAGGCACCATATCCGATGCCTGGCCAAACAGCGCCCCCATCGCCCGAGAGGCCCAAAGAGCCCTCGGCAGCAGCGGCTCCAGCCCTGAATCCAGTCCCGGCCCCGGCCTCCACACCAGTGGCGGCCCCAGCGGCGGCAATGATGGTCTCAACGGCCCCAGCGGCAGCGGCAGCGGCGGCTCCGGCGCCAACAACGGCCCCAGCGGCGGCGGCGGCGGCCTCAGCGGCTCCAACGGCGACCTCCTCCGGCCTCCCCACGGCCTCCTCCGCGCCGGCAACGGCCCCAGCGGCAGCAATGATGGCCTCAACGGCCTCAGCGGCAGCGGCGGCGGCAGCAGCGGCTCCGGCAGCGACCCCAACGGCAGCGGCAACGGCGGTGGCCTCAGCGACGACCTCCTCCGGCCTCCCCATGGCCTCCTCCGCACCGGTGACGGCGGCGACAGCCCCAGCGGCCGCGGTGGCGGCCCCGGCCTCGGCAACGGCCTCAGCGGCCCCCGCGACGACGGCGGCAGCCCCCGAAGCAGCGACGACGGTCCCCAGCAGCGGCGACGACCACCCCCGATTTTCTGCAACAACTACTGAAGGACAATGTCATTGACAAACCGCAATACTACTGCCTTTACCCTGGGGAAGCTACTCCATGTATATATGGACTCCACAAAATCTACAAAGAAGGAATTCCATTCAGATCAATTGTCAGCAACATTAACTCCATCACTTACAACATTGCAAAAAAAAAAAAAAAGTCAGTAGTATTCTACTGGTTCGGCTTGGTTCTGGCATACCAGTAGTGCCGAAGAGCAGTGGAGACCAAACAGTTCTCTCTGAGGAGCTGCTGTTGAGCCCACCTGTCCACCTGGGCTCTCACACTGACCTTTATTCCCTGCTTTTGAAGCGCAGCTGCTTTGCATGGCACAGCAGATTGCTGTGCATCAGCTGCTGAAGCGACAGGGAGTGTGCAGGATTGCAGGAGGGGAGTCGGAAAGCCTCTGCGTCTGCGCAAAGTGTGTGTGTGTGCATGCAAAGCACATCTACCAAGCCACGCCCACCAAATCAGTGGTAAACTTTTTTGAAATGCACCACTGAAAAAAGTGATAATCTCCATATTTAGATTAAGTGGAAATTACACATTCTGTTAGTTTTGGCATAACAATTATTTCACCTAGACTGGAATTTTTTTAAAAAATCAGTTTACATAAAAAGCAATACTGGGGTTATTTAATAGTAATTTATAAAGAAAAGTTACACCACATAAATTCAAACATCAGTCATTCAAGTAAGAGCATTTAGGAAACAAGTAAACACAGAGCCCCATGACACACAGCTGATCGGTGCAAACCTGGAAGGCAGACGGACCGCTAATCCCCACAGCAGTTCCACACAATCACTGAATGGTGGATTAGTCGAAGAAAAGCAACTGGGCAAGAGAGGTGAAGCCGACATGGGGGAGGGCTAAGGTGGGGTGGGATGGGGTAGCCAGATATGTGGAATACAGTGTTCTGACTGTATAAAAGTAGCTTTGCATGGGAATCCCAACTCGCTGTTTGTTGTTGCGCATTGGCTGTTTACAAAACTGGGTTAAAGAAGGTACTGCCTCTGATATGTGTCCTGGATTCCTTTTGACTGCACATGCTGGTCAACAGAAGACCAAGAGTCAACATTGACTTGAGATACACGTATACATATAATGCCCTTTTTATCACCATTTTGTGCTTGTACACATAACGAACACAAAATGTTGTAATTTTACAACATTTAAAATGTGCTTAAAGATTTCCATAAAAAATTGGGATCTGATTAAAAAAAACAGATTTACCGCATATAATCCTTACTTAATTCTGATTTGAAAGGAAATGCTATATATAAAGAACTGCAGATCCAGCATGCACAATACAATCTCTTAACTAACCACAGAAGGGTGAAATATATTTTTTGTACTCTCTGGCAGGAAGCAGTGAACATGATGTAAGTTTCCATATTCACCACTGTTCTTCTAAAACATGTTCTTGTCCTAGCAAAATGTATCATTCTGAGCAGAGGCTTTCTAATCTTACAAACTTTTCTGATAGTTTCCGTTAAATTAAATGATACTTACATGATAAATTGATTTTCTTCTTTGTACTTAACTCATTTACTACTTCACTTTGTTTTTAGACACATTTTTCCATTAATTGTGCATACTTTTATTTGTATGGATACTTTCTTATGTAGGGAGGCCCTCCCCCAGGAAAGGTCAACTGGGAAGTGGTAAAATAGGAAAACATCTCCCCTGAAATAAAAGTTAATTCACATTCTCTCATTAACAGGGAAATCATCTGAAGCAGGTTTTGCAACGAGACAAATGTCTGTGAATGAAATATTATTTTCCCACCCCCAGTCTCCCAAAAGGGATGACAAACAAATCTCATGCATGATGTGTCAGATAGATGAAAAATTATCAACTCTACCCCAACAAAATTTAAATTTTGCAAGATATATTTGCATATATTAGCACAAAATGGGAAATTGTAGGGAACCACCCCCCAAAATGGAAGGTCAGCTGGGGAGTGGTCTTCCCAAAGTAGGAAAAAGATTCCCCTGAAATAAAAGCCAATTCGCATCCTCTCGCTAACAGGGAAATTGCCTGGAGCAGCTTTTGCAACAAGATGAGTGCCTGTGAATGAAATAGTATGTATCCATTTCTAATGGCAAAGTGCTCCTTGTGAACTCCATATTTGGACAGTTCCATTCATGAACAAAGCACTACTAGCTACAGCTCATGAAACAGCAAGCCTCCAGCAGACAGTTTCGAGTTTTCCATTGGGGGGTGAGTTTACAGGGATAATGAAAAACAGTAGACTCATGGTGTGGGAGGTGGACAACAAAGAAGCAGCCGGCCGACAAACAGCTAGAGAGCAGGCCAGCAGCAGAAGAAAGAACTAGGCCCAACAGAAAGATTCCAGGCCTCTCAGAGACTTCCGGCAGTGGCATCACAGCGGTGCAGGGAAGAGAAAACAGGCTTCATTTCTTGGACCCAATCTCTCATGCTAGGAATCCCTTGAGAGGGTTGCGTGTCTCAGAGGGAGATGCAGCAAAGAGAGGAAGCCCAGGGGGCAGCGTGGTGGAAGGCAACCACCCACTGCAACAAAGGGAAACCTCCCAGATTCAGCATGAAAGTGTCAGTCATATTAATATGGCTGACCAGAAGCTGTGACAGCTGCTAGATAAGAAAGAAGATCAGCAGAGTGTGGCATCAGACGGGCGTTAGAAACCGCAAGAGCCGTAGTAGTAGTAGCATGAGAGGAAAGGGAAAGTCCCAAGATCAGCTGGCAGTCGAGGAGGCTCAGACAGAGAAAGATGGAAGTCTCAAGTGACAGCGGCGAAATGGTGGTGTGAGCTGTATTGTAAAGGAAAAAGAACATAGCTGGAAGCGATTGGAATGAAAAAGAGAACGTGGAGAGAGTGAGTGTAAGTGAACGTGAAAGTGAAGTGAGAGATAATAAAGTTGGAGAAAAAAAAGGAACGGGAGTGTCGGAGAGATGGAGCTGGAGGAAAGGATTTATTTTGAACTGGCTGAGAGAAGTGACTAAACAGTATTGTGGGAGGATTTTAGAGGAACAGCAGAAGGAAAGACAAAGTGAAGGAGAGTAGAGATGTGAAAGCTAAAAAAGGGCTGATGAGACAGAGGAAGAAACTATGTGCTATAAGACTGAATGGCGGATGCAACAAACGACGGGGAGAGTTTGACAGAGATAGAGACAGTAATACTTACATTGAATGGAGAACTTGAAAATAAGGTGACAAACAAAATACCGCTGTGTGAAAAAGTCCTGCATGCTTTCAGTTTTAAGCTGTATTTACATGTTTAATCAACTTTTCACTCATAGAAACCACGCAAAATTAGTACTTTGATGAAAATTTCTGTAGTCGGATTGAGATGCATAATTTTTATTAATATAACCAAAGTCTTTTTAAGATTTTGAGTGAATTTATGTGCTCAAACAAACACAACTTGCATTTTCGAGAATGTTAGGATCGAAAGTAGCCAATCAGCAGCAAGCTTTGATGATCGCGTTGGAGACCTAGTTATAAAACCCTTGTCATGGTCCGATCATTCTCTTCTTAGACTGGACTTCGGTGCCGCCACCCCCCATCGCAGGGAGGCGGAGCCGAGGAGATGGTTCCACCCCAGGCGCCTGATGGATCCGGAACGGTTCCAGATGGAGCTTGGGCCATTTCCTGAAACTCTGGCTCATAACTCGGCCACAGACTTGGTGGCCACCTGGGATAGGTTGGCCGCTGAGGCTCTGGACCGAGTTGTGCCTTTGCGACCTCTGACTCGGCATAGATCCCACCTGGCTCCGTGGTTCACGGGGGAGCTGAGGGGGATGAAATGCCGGAAAAGACGTCTGGAGGGCATCTGGAGGGCCAGTCGTGCTGAGTCTGACTGGACACAGGTGAGGTCCTATATTAGGACCTACCTAGTGGCGATAAGGGCGGCGAGGCGTTCACACTTCTCCGCCCTTATTGCGTCTGCAGAAAATCGGCCTGCTGCCCTGTTTAGAGTGACCCGCTCCCTGCTTGAGCCGAGAGTGCGGGAGGACCTCTTGCAGGGTAAGGCAGAAGAGTTTTCCCGATTTCTGCATGATAAAATCGCCCAGATTCGGGATGGGCTGGACTCCAGTTGGGTGGTCCCGGGGGAGGTGTCCGGGGCAGGTCTTGAGACGGTTATCTGGGAAGAGTTCGATCCTGTGACTGCCGAGGGTGTGGACAGACTTCTGGGGAGGCTGAATGCCACCACATGTTTATTGGACCCGTGCCCTTCCTGGTTGGTTTCTACCTCCAGAGAGGTGACACGAGGCTGGCTCCAGGGGATTGTCAATGCTTCGTTGACGGAGGGGGCGCTTCCGACCGCCCTGAAAATGGCGGTGGTGCGGCCCCTCCTCAAGAAGCCTTCCCTGGACCCGGCTCTTTTGAATAACTATCATCCTGTCTCCAACCTTCCCTTTGTGGCAAAGGTTGTTGAGAGTGTGGTGGCGCGTCAGCTCCCTCAGTATCTGGAGGAAGCATCCTATTTAGATCCGTTCCAATCGGGCTTCAGGCCCGGGCACAGTACCGAAACAGCATTGGTCGCGTTGGTAGATGATCTCTGGAGGGCCCGTGACAGAGGTTATTCCTCTGTCCTGGTCCTCTTAGATCTGTCAGCGGCTTTTGATACTATCGACCATAGTATCCTATTGCGGCGGTTGGAGGGGTTGGGAATTGGGGGCACCGTCTTGCGGTGGTTCTCGTCCTTCCTCTCGGACCGCTCGCAATTGGTGTTGACGGGGGGGGAGAGGTCCACCCCTAGGCCCCTCATGTGTGTGGTGCCTCAGGGGTCGGTCCTCTCCCCTCTTCTGTTCAACATCTATGTGAAGCCGCTGGGAGAGATCATCCGTGGTTTTGGGGTGAAATGCCATCTTTATGCTGATGACACTCAGCTTTACATCTCCACCCCAAGCCACCCCAACGATGCTGTGGAGGTTATGGCCCGTTGCCTGGAGGCTGTGCAGAACTGGATGGGCGAGAACAGGCTTCGACTCAACCCTTCCAAGACCGAGTGGCTGTGGTTTCCGGCGGCCCGATATAGTCAGCTGACTCCATCGCTGGCTATTGGGGATGAGATCTTGACCCCCACAGAAGGGGCCCGCAATCTTGGTGTCCTCCTGGATGTACGGCTGTCTTTGGAAGATCATATTACGGACGTCTCCAGGGGGGCTTTTTATCAGGTTCGCCTGATACGCCAGATGCGGCCCTTTCTTGATCGGGACGCCTTACGCACAGTCACTCATGCCCTGGTCACCTCCCGTCTAGACTACTGTAATGCCCTCTACATGGGGCTCCCTGCAGGGAGCACCCGGAGGCTTCAACTGGTACAAAATGCAGCCGCGCGGGTGGTTACGGGGGTGTCGAGATACTCCCACGTGACGCCCCTCCTGCGCGAGCTGCATTGGTTGCCGGTGGCCTTCCGGGTTCGCTTTAAAGTACTGGTTTTGGTCTTTAAAGCGCTCCATGGCATCGGACCAGGATACTTACAAGACCGCATTCTGCCAGTAGTCTCCCACCGACCGGTGCGCTCCCACAGAGAGGGTCTCCTCCGGGTCCCGACGCCTTCTATGTGTCGTCTGGTGACCCGAGGAATAGGGCCTTCTCTGTGGGGGCACCCGCCCTTTGGAACGGGATGCCCCCTGGATTACGAACGACCAGTGACCTGAGGGCCTTCAGATGTGACCTGAAGACCTGGCTCTTCGAGCAGGCCGGCCTGAGCTGACTAATGGGATTTTAAATGGGGTTTTTAGATTACTTGGGACGGGGTATGATGTTTTATTGATTTTAATTGGGGTTTTTAGATTTGGGACAGTCTAGTGTTTAATTCTTTTTTAAATAATTTATACTTTGTTCACTTGTATTTTAGTTGGCTGTTCACCGCCCTGAGTCCTTCGGGAGAAGGGTGGTATATAAAACTCAGAAATAAATAAATAAATAAATAAAGCTTTGGCTGACCAGTCAAAATGCACAGAGCCTAAATCTATGAGCCAATCTATGTTGTCATATTCTCTAACTATAAATAGACATGAAAAGCATCAAGAAATTTAATTTAGCTCTGGCTGTGGGCAGGGATGAAGGCCTTTGCTTTCACCAGTACTGAGCAGTGGCATCACATCATTGTGCTTCATGAAGAGGGTTACTCCTGTACAGAAATAGCCAAGAGAATGAATGCCATCGTACCAAGGTGAGCAGAGTGGTTGAAAAATACCAAACAATTGGTTCAGTTGATGACAGGCTCGGCTCTAGAAGACCAAGAAAGTCGACAAAACAGCAAGATTGGGCTCTGTAATGCATTTCGATGGCTGACAGGAATCTCACCTCACCTCAGATTACAAGAATTTGGGGTGAAATATGTGGTGTAAAAGTGTGCACAAGCACAGTGAGTCACAGACTGTTTGCCGGAGGGTTCAAAAGCTACAGGGCTCTAAGTATACCTTTGCCCACAGACGCTCACCACTCACGTCAACATGGGCCAAGAAGTATGGCAAGTGGACCAACGAACAGTGGCCAAGGTTATCTTCAGTGACGAGAGTAATTTCTACTTGACTGGGAATCAATGCAATAAGTATGTCAGAAGATTTCCAGCTGAAGAATTTAGGCTGTACTGCCTGAATCTATCTGTGAAGCATCCATTGCACGTGATGATCTGGAGCTGTATTGCTGCTTCTGGTATTAGTTGGATACAAATCGTGCAGGGAATCATGAATTCCAAACAGTATGTTGAAGTCCTGGAAAATACCATGCTTCCTTCAGCTCAGCAACTTGTAGAGAAGGACTTTTACTTCCTGGATGACAACTCTCCTTGTCATCGAGCCAAGTCCGTCCAGCAGTGGATGAAGAAGCATGGTGTTCAACTCCTGGATTGGCCAGCTCAGAGCCTGGATTTGAACCCAATTGAGAACTTGTGGGCCAAGATTGGTTACGAAATAAGCAAGAAGCATCCAAAGACCAAGCAGAAGCTGATTGAATCCATTATTGCAGCCTGGCACCACATTGTCACCAAAGATCATGTACAAAGGCTTATACAGTCTATGCCGAAACGATGCCACCTGGTGATAAGCAATAAGGGCTGGCCAATTTCATATTAATAACCATGTTTGGTTACCTTTTCAGAGCCAAAACAATAAAAATGTTAACAAAACACTAGCATCAGCCTTCGTAATTGCAACACGTATACCACTGGTATGTATCAGTTAATCTGTTTTCATAATCATTGTAAGCATGCATTGTAAGCATGCAAGAAAATTCACAATCCCCATCCAACAGCACCAAATTGCAAAAAGCTTATGCTTTTCACTTAAAAACCACCAGTATTTATTTAAACATAACAATATTTGCATAGCAGTTAGCATAAAATATCATAAAATCAATGACCTATCCAAAGAATGACATAAACCGTAAACCGTAAAGCATGCAGGACTTTTTCACACAGCTGTAGCTGTAAAACAAGTGCCTTATCATATGTTTATGCTGTTTCCATGATAGAGTTTAGAGTTATAATGTTAACTTAGATTATATACTTTGAATACACACTATACAATATAGAAAAAAGATTGCCTGAGTCCTCATATTGCGAAGTAGGAATTTTTGCTTATGATACCAGGTTACTGTTGATTGTACTTAGACTAAAGCGAGTAGATTATAATGTATAGTTATCACATTCAGATTATTTAGATGATTGTTTAAGCAAACTTATTTAACTATTAATATTAATTAATACAAACTATCAAGTAACACTGTTAACAACTATAGAATTATATTATATAAAGTTGATATAAGACTATAAGATAACAATATACTGAATATCTTTAACTGTATTAAATAATAAAAGAAGGGAGACATAGAAGTTGAAGGGTTGGAAAGTGACTTATAAATATTACTAAAGAGCAGGTGCAATTAAGTGAACATATAGTGGATGATAGAGTGGAAGAAGTTATATAATATATTAAAAATGACAACCACTACAACAGTTCTATGGACTGAAAAGAAAACACCCTCAAATCGTTCCTTGGTGTCAGCTGATCTTTGGGGAAGAGATCTATAGACATCATGCTGGGCACAGAAAAATCTGGTTACACATCAAATACACAGATGATGCAGATGACACTTTTGGTGATACAAGAAACCATGCTTAAGATGCAAGAATCCATGACCAAGAACCATGAAGAAATGAGAGGTGACATACACAAATTAAATAATAAAATAGGTGAAATCCAACAGATAATGGAAAAAAATGAACAAAAACTGAAAGTGATTGAAAGCAGAACAGAACAGACCAAAAAGAAATTGGAAGTGGTAGACCAAAAACTAATAGCAATAAATAAAAATTTAGGGATTCTATTATAAATTTAGAAATGGAACGAGCGGCCTTCTATCTATGCTTCCAAAATGTGATTGAAAATAAAGAAGACCTGAGAACAATTATGGCAGATATAATAGCAGAAGCCAAGCAACGGGAGACCCAAGACGTTTGAAATGATATAGATGAAATTTACAGAGTACACACAAATTATGCCAGGCACTATAAGCTGCCGAGGGAGATACACATCAGATTCACAAAGAAAATAGTAAGAGATTAAGTTTATAAAGCAACAAGAGATAAACCAGTAGCATACAAAGGTAAAGAAATACAGGCATGGAAACAGATTCCCAGAAGAGTAAGAGAACAAAGGAGAGATTACCGCTTTTTAACATCGCATCTGATAAAACATAACATTTAGATGGCTTATTCCGGAAGGCATGCTTATAACTTGGCAAGAGAAGAAACTAAAAATAGACAGTTTAAGGAAGGCTCAGAATTTATATGATGAACTGATGATAGTAGAAGAAATTGGCAGTAAAGAAGAGTTAGAAAGTCAAAGTCAAGAGGAACAGCAATCAGAAGAGAGAGTCAGAACAAAAAGGAAGAAAATAGTGTTTAAACTCAATGACATTATCAAACAGCAGGATTTAAATAGCATGCATACATGCATTGCAATAGTTCCATTACAAAAACATTTACCTTTTAATTCAGGTACTGTAATAGATTTAAGTGTTTTATCCCCTGTACTTAAATATTATTTCCAATTTATTTGATTATTTATTGGAAGATAGAATTTCTACAGATATGATACCATCCAATTTTAAAATATTAATTAAATAAAAAAACCTAATATATGTCTTGGCCAAAGAGACTGTGGGAAGAAACTCAAATCCATAATAGTAATGACTTTATTGTGCCAAAGGAATGTTTACAGAATATTTGGAAGTTTTTAATTCTTCATGAGGCAAAGTAGTTAAATATCCAAGGAGAAAATGTGAAAAGAACATTTTGCTGATATTTGAACTATATCTTAAATAAAACAAAGGATTGCCAAACATGCCCATTAGGTCTTATCAGTACAGAAGTTGTTTTCAATTGCATTAGTTCAATTGCATCAGTTTCCCAAGGTTGCTGGAAAGAAGAAAGAAGTAATCGTTGGACCAAAAATTCTGGAAATATGAAATGTAGTTGAATGAGCATAAGATGCACTAATTCTTTAGAAGACTGAAAATAATTAAATATTGCAAAGCATTGCAAAAAGAGACACAATATAACTCAGTGTAGAGCCAATGTTCAGACAGGAATCAGGAAATCAGAATGTCTTTTCACAGTAGGGGTATCGAATCAGAGGATCCTGAATATCTCGTTTGCCACTTTCAATTCCCTTCTAGAAACTGAAATTAAGTTCTCATTTATAATGGGAGAGGGGGAAATTATTAAATTAATTACAAGAGGAATAATCATTTAAATGTATTTAATGTTATTTAAATGAAAAATATATTATATGTTATTCTAATCACACATACTTTATGGAAGTGTGTCAAAGTTTGCATTCACAGATTAAATGTGGTCCTTAATGTAAAAAAAAAAAGTTCCCTTCTATTTTAACAACTCAAGCCCAAATGAACGAATTGATATCATCACAAAAATAATTAAGGTTGGAATTCAAGAATCTAACTTGAAGATAAGTCTAGGCTGTGTTGCACATTACTGGAGTTTACATGATCTAAACAGTCTAAATTTACACAATGCACTGAACCTCAAACTAGCTAGTCATATTCTAGCTAAATGTGTGTAGAAACCTAGCGTTATTAAAAACCAGGTGTTATTTTCAGCCACACAGATAATCTTATAACAAACAGCATGATCCTGATCCCAAGAGATAGTTACTACTTTGGACAATGTTGCTTTTACTTTCAATAGGCTCTGGAATTCCAATTTTTTAACTCCTGCATTATAGATTCCTAGGGGGAAATCTAATTGTGATTTTAAAGATTTGTATTGTATATGCATCATTAAACAATGCTTACTGTTCACTAACACCTTCACCTCCCTACAATTCCACATTGCAACACACAAATTGAATTAGTAAGCCCTGGGACTCTGTATTACTTGGGTGTTATAAACTGAAGTTGGCATATTTCAAGATGGGAAAGTTTTTCTTAGATTTAGTGTGTATTCTCCCAAACGGCTCTTTTCGTAGGGGAGGGCAAGGGAAAAAGATTAACTTGTTTTACGCTCAATGAAAACATTTCTCTCCAGTTTACAAACTCCAATTCATCCCTCAAATGTGTGCTTGTTTTGTGTATTACCTAGGGATGCATGACATGAAAGATATTTTAAAATGTATGTAGAGGCCAGATGTCTTGCCAGATGTTGTATAGAAAAAATGTATTCCTACTAAACTGCTTCTGTTTATATTTATTTATTTATTTTCTTTCAGAAAGGCTTAGGGCTAAAGGTGGTACAACGGCAGTCAGGCAGAATCTGATTGGCCACTAAATCCTTTTGAATCGAGAGTTACATGTGCCACTTGAAGTTCAGTAAATATGAATGGGGAAACCACCTTAAGATTTCCTTGTTTTTCCTCAAATTATTTTTCATCTGTTTAACCTGCTGATGATCTATAATAACAAATAATCTCCCTAGCAAGACATTTTTAAAAATAGAAAAGGAATCACAGATTGAAGGGATATTTCCCTGCTCGCCACCCCAATGTCCCAATCTACGTTATACTTTAAATCATCCCTGCAATTTTTTAGGGGGATCTAGTAGAGACTGAGTCTTAATACCAATTTGCTTAACAGCATGCAGGCTTTTTTAAAAAATGTAGTTATTCAATTATGTTATCAGCATTACCTTGTTGTTAAAGTGTGCGCATCTCACATTAACATACTGAAAGCAGACAACTTACTCCATCCAGTGCCATTCCTTAAACACAATTAGTGACACTTCTATGGTTCAACATGTCATAGAACTAAAACAGGGCCAGCTTAGCCACGGTGTACAAAATACAATGGAGGGATGGAAAACCTTTTTAACCTTATGCAAGGTGACTTAAACGTTGACCTATTGTGAGATTTTTTTTCCTTTCTATATAGTAAAAGAATAACAAAAATTGGTATCTGGCTCTAACTATTGCAAAGGTGGATAGAATGCCAATTGATTTTGGAGGCAGCTGGCTCCCATGATTAAATACAGTATCTATGACTAGCTTGTAAATAAGATTTAGACTTTTATATTTTTACATAATTGGTTGGACTCATACAATGTGTGTTCTATAAAGTTTTGATTTGGGATAAGTATGTTGTATGCTTTTAATGGATTATAACATTACTTTTGGTTTAGGGTTTTATGTAAATGCAGCCAACCACACTAACCATAATTAAACCACAGCTTAGTATAAGGTATGAATATTGTTTTTTATCAGTTGTCATTTTGTTTAAATTATGTGAGATTGCAGTATATAATGTGGTAATCACATTTGGCAATAGCACCTATTAACCCTCTAAGTTAAAAAAGAGAAGGCAATAAAACAATCAGTGTTTTAATTGTGAGACAATGCTAGGTCTTTATTAATAAGAGCTTTCTGTATGGAAGTACCAAAAAAAGAAAGATGAGGAAACCAGCTATCAATTTTGGGTACAAAGTGTGGTTAAAGTGCTCTCCTCAAGTATATTGTATGAACAAAAATACTTAGCTCTTTTCAAGTTTCTTGGCTCATACAACATAATTCTTTAAATGTCCTGATTTTCCATGTTGTATAAATATACAACATGGACCATATTTTTCAAAACAAGTATTTTTTTATTTATTCAGCGAGCAAAGGAGGGGGGGACTGAACATAGGGCCTGATCTCCCATATGGATGACTTAATACTAAGCTGTGCTATGGCTACAAATATAAACCAATACACTGTGTGATAATCTTATTTTATTTCACAGACATTGCATCTCTCTGTGTGTATGTTAGAGTGTGTTCACACAGCACTTTAAGTTGGAATAAACAATGTTTGGGTCAAGGATGCATTTGGAAGCATTTAAATTTATATTGCTGGCTATCTTGCAAAGCATATGGTAACTATATTTATAAAATTGCTCCATGGGAGAATTTCCTTAACTTCTAGCAATGATGGTCATTACTGGATTCAAATACCTGTTTATCAGAAGGGAAGTAGGTTCACACTCACAATGCTGTATCATTACAATGGGACCTTTGGGGTATCTATGATGCTATATAATTGTTGCCTTGCTTTGCAGCAGACCTGCTTTTATTTTTATTAAATTAAAACAAAAAGTCAGTGAGTGCACCAAGGTAACTCCCATGGACACATTGTGTGTGTGTGTGTGTAATAGTGAAGTATACTAAACAGCCTGCATCAACATAAATAAGCAAATGTTTATATAGTGAAGAAATATATGGTCTGGAGGGCACACAGTTACCTATCTGCAAAAGCAAGGTGAAAAGTATACCACCTCATATTCAAAATCCTTTCTACTCTCCTTTCTTAATAGGAGAAATAGGAAAAAGTTTAAAAAATGGGAGGAGGGCACAGCTTCTGTAGCAAGAACTCCTTTCTTCCTGTCAATATTATTTCAAATTTACTCTACTACCTTTGGGTACAAACTTTCATCCCTACTCATCTCATTTTTTCCAATCTAAAGCAAAAACAATCCTTCTGAAAATGCATTTGTATTCTAAAACCTGAGACCTGCAAACAATGCTCTCTTACTACTGTAAGAAAAAGTTCCTTGTTTTTCAGGCAAGCTAGCTCTGGCATCTCCCTTCATGAATGCGTCCCAAATATTCTACTTGCTACTGGTAAATGGGAGGATAAAAGTAATAATAAAACAATCACATATACTCTTCAGACATTGTTATGACCACAACTGAGCAGAGATAAGACTAAGTCGAGCACACTTGACATCCAAGCACATACAACACACCTCTGGAAAGAGGTAATCTTTGCATTTATTTATTTATTTATATTTGTTTGCTATCCATCTCCCCTAGCTACATAGTTCATAGACAGGCTCCCATATAAACAGAACTCGTATACTTTGACGTTTCTTCCTCATATGAAAGCCCTTATTGTTGGCAGCACAAAAGATGTTCCCTAGTGAACTTGGCACTAATAAGCCATTCACTGAAGGTGATTTCTTAGATATTCAACACCAGGCCAGTTTTACATGGCAAAGCCAATTCTGTTCATGTATTGTGCATGCTCCAGACACAACTATTTTGAAGGCTTAAAAGAACTTAAAATGAAGTTATTTTAAGAATCTTGTTCTTGTTAGTTATTAAAGTTTTCATCAAGCTCCAAATGATTTCATAGAAACATACAAGTAATTTCTTAATTGTAGCCATTTGCCAACTTCCCCTTTTTTTGTCTTCTCAATATAGCCTTTTTTGCCACTTTCTAGTGGTTTCCCATCCAAACATTAAACAGGATTGTCCCTGCTCAGCTTTTCCCAATCAGCCAAGTGCTGCCATCTAGCTGAGTATTTTCAGATACTACTGCCCATTGACAATTAGCATCTGGCAGCAGCAAAGACAAAGCCTTTAGCATTACATTAAGTTGTATTATGATTTATCTGAATTCAAACAGTCCATTTCCATTTCTACATATAAACTAGCATGCTAATTATATGCAAATTAACACCTTCCTTTATTCTTTTAAAGCAATATATAAATGACCACCCTCATAGCTTTGACTTTGGTTGGTGGTTCGTCCAGATGGACAGCTCCATCTGTCCATCTGGACGAAGTACCAACTATCAAAATGTACAATTCTACAGCTATTTGATCTCACATTCAACATATTTGGGTGTGAATGAAAAGAAAAAAAATTGTAACACTATAGGAAAACGCAAGAGCTTACAAAGGGGCAATATCTGGACTTTCATTAAAATTACACTTTTGAAGCAGCTACAATTCCATTTTTAATTCAGGAAAGTTAAGGGTTGAGAGGTGGGTAGATGGCGGAGGGATAGGAGTTTCCCCCTAAGATTTATTTAATGAGTAGCGATGAAAACGTAGCGTACAATCGTACTCATTTTACTCTAAAAATGACTTCTACTCCTTTTAAGAATTCCGCAAAACAATTACGAAGCACTCCCTCGTTTTTTGTAAGAGGAAAAGCTCAACGGTCGCATTTCTACCTTCCCGAGAGAAGTGCATCTGCAAAGCTTATGAGAAATTCTTCTCAATTGTTAAACAGTCATAAAAAGACTGAGAGGAAACCGCAAGTTCCGTGCAGCACAAAGGCGGTACAGCAAGAAGTCCTTTGAACCATTAAAAAGTGACGAGAAGTTAAATGGCAGAAAAGCAACTAAAAAAATCCGTTGGGCAGAAGAAAAAAGCTCGTCAAGTTATGGGGCGGCTTTTTTCCTCCGCTGTTTTGTAAAAAAAAAAAAAGAGCGGGCACATCTGGCGGAAAACCCCTCGTGACGAGTAGCCCAGCAACAGCAAGCGCTACGGAACCGCCGCCAAATCTCCAAGCTCAAGCAGCCTCCAGGCAGGCCTCGCCTTTCACTCGTGTTACCCTCAACCTATCCCACCAGAGACCCATAGCCATTATTCCCCACCATGCACCGCGCCCAGGGAAAAAAGAGGCAGCCCGCCCGAGGCCCGCGCTCCTCTCGAGGCCGAGGAGACTGCAGTGAAGAAGCGCGAAGGACGCGCGGACTGACCCGGGACTACAAAACCCCGCCCCTTTCTCAATCATCAGCAACACGCCTGTGGAGCCAATAAACCCACCCCGAAAACGCTGATTAGCCACAACGGTGAGCTCGCTTCGTTTCCTTCTCTTGCCATTGGGCGAGCTTCCATTGTCGATCAACGACTTTCTTTCTTGCCGATTGGACGAGGCAGCGCCGTGAGCCAGCTGCGCTGTCAGTCAGGGAAACTGCTCGGGGAAGGAAGGGAAGAGGGAGGGGAGGGAAGGAAACATCTGGCTGCCGCAGCCCGGGCCCCGTCTGTGCCGCCGCCGCGCGTGCTCCTGCGCTGTGTGCGCCTGACTCCCCGCCCCCTCTCCCTCCCTCCCTCCCGCTCCGCCGGCCCGGGATCCTCCGGGGCGCTGCCATGGGGCGCCGCTGAGACAGCGCGGGGAGCCCCCCTCGCTCCCTCCCCTGCCTTCCTCTCCCATTGCCCCGCTCGCCTTGCCCCGCTTTGGTGGCCCCCTCACTCACTCGCGGACTTGGAGCGGGGGGAGGAGGACGAACGAGCGGGACGCCGGGCGGGGAGACGGGGCGCCCTCAGCGGCGGAGGGGGCGGTGGTGGCCGAAGGAGGAGGAAGCGGCGCAGGGAGGATCGCGGCTGGGACCTGGGGCCGCTCCAGAGTGTGAGTCCCGGGGGCTGACCCCGCGGGGACTGGGCGGAGAGGGGTGGCCGGGTGCGCGGAAGCCGTCCCGTGTTGCTAAGGAAGGAGTAAGAGCTGCAGGTTGCTTGTTGTGCTGGGGTTGTCGCGCGGGGGGGGGTATGTGTGAGGTTGTTATGGGACAACTGGCCAGCTTTGGGGCAAGTGGCACCGGGGACAGGGCGAGCAGATAGGTGCCAGGAAGAGAGAAGGATGCCTTGAGTCACCCTGAAGAGCCGCTTAAAGTGAGCTGATCTGGGGTGGGGGGGGAGGGGAGGGTTTAACAGGTGGAGAAAAGGAGGGGATCGGTGGGATGTGAAGTGGGGAGGGGGGAGAGACATAGCATTTTTTTAGAACAAACCCCGTACAGACCGATGGAGATAGTTAGAGAGGAGGGTCCGGGTTTAATGGGCTGGAGAGCGACCAGCTTGTCTTGGATGGTAAAAGTCTCAAGTGGACTTAGGCGTGTATCCTGGACGGGGCTTTCATAAGAGAAGAGGAAGAGAGTAAGCTTCAGAGTAGATTTTGTAACTGCAGGAAAGAGAATAAAGAGCAGTTCCAAGTAAGTTTGCAAGGTTCAGAGTTTACAGCCTCACTTGCAGGATGGGAGATGGAGGGGGTGAGTTTGCTGGGGGATTGGGCTGAGCTTGGGAGCAGATGGGGGAGCAGAGAGGGAGTCCTTTGTGTGTGGCAGAGGCTGTGCAGTGTGTGTTTTGTCTCATAGCTCAAAAGGTCAGAAGGGGTAGGTGATGTGGAGAGCAGTGCAGCTGTGGAGACAAGGCAGGGTGGATGCTGAGAGAGAGATTTGCTCCCTCCCAGAACACTTGCATTGGGCTCTTCCTCCTTACTTTCCTTTTGTGTTCTATTGACTACTGTTCCTGTATTTGCCTGCTTCCTTCTTTCCTGTCTGTGCTGCCTTCCACCTTCTGTGCATTTACTTATTTAATCTTGACACACTTTGCAATGTGTCAGGAGATAAATGAAGTTATAGCTGACTTAATCTTCAAGTTAATGTCACTCTCTATGAAAGGTGAAAGGGGAAAATCACAATAGGGTCATCTGCCATGCTGTGTTTGTCTCATATTCATCCAGAACTTTTGCTTTATTTGTAAAATTCTATTAAGAATAGTGTCAAAAGAGAATTTGCTTGAATTAACCAGCTACCATAATAAAATGAGATGGGGGAAAGTTATGAGTAAATGGTGCAGAAAACTTTGTTAATTAAACATTGTCTGTGGCCTAAGACTGGCAAGCTGGATACTTGTTTATTCTGCTGGGCTGAACAGCTTGTTTCATTTTAGTTTATTTCCCGATTACTCACAGTATTTTCCTGTGAAGTTAAGGGAGGTCATTAAATTTTTTCCATTCCCAAATTGGTTTAATATACACATACGGAATGAAAATGATAATTTTGAAGTGCATGATAGTATTATTGCCTTACTAATGAATAGCAAACTCAGTATTCAGTTTCATGCCATAGATAATGCCAGAGGCTTTATATGATCACTCCTTGAAATAACTGCACTTTTTAGAAATTTATTATGAGGAGGGGAATATTTCTATTATTTCTGTTCCTATATTTGCAATAGTATGATCTGTAGAGCAAATTGAGCATGTAGATGACTTATAAGTGCCCAGAAAAGTGCTCTTTATGGTACATAAAAATATAAGCAATTATTACATCATTAATGAGTAAAATGAGTTAATGTACAATTTCATTCATATTGTATTTATATATATCAAGTTTTTCTAAGTCTGTTCCCTCTAAATTGATAGAAAAGATGAACTGAGTAACAAGATAAATATGTTGGGTAAAATGAATTGCTTAAAATGAACCTCTGGGTTCAGTGAAAAATAGATGGGTAAGTTCTCAATATAAAAAAAACCCTTCAAAGTTATGACAGAAGGGTTTCTATACTGTATATGCAATGAAGCCCCATATGTCTAAGGGTTTTTTTCCCCTTTACTTTTCTCTGTTAGAAAGTTTTGAAAAAAGAGACTTTGAAGTATTTTGTTTATACTAACAGACAAGAAAAGTTCTCCTAAGAAAAAGCTGGTGGAAGGAGTGTAGAGGAGTAGCATATGGCATTAAAAGGAGCACAGCTGGAGGTAACATTTCCATCTGAACATGATGTCAGAGCAGCTGACAGCCTGCCATCCCTCAGCCTTTTATTCTAACACACAGACAGGGAGTGAGTGTGTTTGCAGATCTGTGTGTAGGGAAGGTATCTCATTCCTCTCTAACATCATCTCCACTTTGCATCTGTCTCTTTCTTAGTCTGCTTTTTTCCACCGATCTAACAGACCTGGAGCCAGCAAGACTCGGACAAAAGGACTTAATCAAGTTTATGTGTGCTAAAGGTAGGAACAGCAGGAGGCTAGCTACAGTGTGCTTCTTCTCTCTTGATGTTTGTTTATTTAATTTCCAAACAAAAATCCCATTACTTGTTTAATGATGTTTAGGAAAAAATAAGTAGAGTTCATTGAAAAGGGAATAACAATTTCTATTGTAATTAAGACTTTAAATATAAACATGTTGATGCATTTCTTCCTGTGCAGTAATATTAAAATATTTAAATGATGTAGTTCCCCTATTTTTATTATGAGCACTTGAAAAAAAATTATAGTTTAGGAAATAATTTTGGTATTGCTATTATCATGGCTGTTCTAAGAGTACTGTTTCTAAAAGTAAAAATATGGAAGTAAGATTTGAAATGATACACTGATAGAAATGAAATATATATATATGAATATGCATGACGATTTATACTATTCACATTTATGCTTTGCCCAAGCCATTGAGGGATCTTGAAATCTATAGCTCCCCCACCTTTGAGGGAAAAAAAAGGACTTGAATGTCTATGCAACTTTAGGATCCCATCTACCTTGAAACTAAGTTAGTTTTCACCCTATTTTCCCCCCTGGAAATATATTAAAGTTTATTTCAGTACAACAATAACTGAAAGAAAGGTTTTGTTTTCATGACTAATTTAGAACTTGTAGATTTGAGCTGCCTGAATTGGCCAGACAGCTGTAATCGCACTCCTCTATTCTTAATCTCTTTATCTGGGCAGCAGCTGCCATATGGCCACAGTCAGCTGGATCAGATGTTTATAAGCTTCCTTCTTCGTCCCTCTCTGTCCTTTCAGCCTCCTAATTTGATCACAGCTACCTTGTGAGCTGCCCTCCAATCTTTATTTTTAGCCCTCTTAAGGATTAGGATTGATGTTGGCTGTGGGGCACTTAAAGTGATTGTATTGTAAATCTTCTTGCTTTATTCTAACTGTAGAATATACTTTGGACCAGAGTGTAACTTTAAGAACATATAATGCCCAAAGATGCAGCAGCTGTATGTAACTAGTTTAGCACAACTTCAGTTGTAAGTAGTAGAAAATAAAGAAGATATTTAAGATATTTAGAAAACTCTAATGCTGATTTTGAATGGTTACACAATGACCCCAAAGGGAGAAAAGATTACTGAATTACGCTTAAATTGTTTCATCTGATATGCAGCAATAACATAGGACAGTCCTAATAGAAGAGTCTTTATATTAAAGGCTTTTAAAAAAATATATATTAAGAGTTTGCATTTTTTGTGTATTTTTAAAGGGGGATGTCTGGTAATCAGTTATTTTGTTAGAAAAAGAAAATGGAAAAACTGGCATCCACAGATGAGGCCAGCGATGATCTGTGCCAAGGCAGTTTAGAAGCTATTGTCATCTTAAATCAGTTTAGTTTTTAAACCCCCCCTCCCCTTTCTAGGATTAAGCAAGTTATATCAGAGATATTTGTTTCTGAATTCAAATAGTAAAAGGCTGTTGTAACTTTCAAGTTCTGAATATTCATTTTCATTTGCATCTCCCAGTCTATTTCTTTACGGTTAACAAAATGGTTAATAGAGAACTCTGAAAGTTGCAAAAAGTGATGAACAGAAAGTCATAAAATCTTAATTTATTTCCATTTCTTTACAAAACCTTAGTTTGGATCTTTGTATCCATTGCCGAATTATCAAATGTAGCCAATGAATATTTCCAGTGTTTAATTAAATCTTTTTTGCTCCTAGGTTATGAAGACAGCATGGAGTTCCCTGACCATAGCCGGCATTTACTACAGTGTCTGAGGGAACAGAGGCATCAAGGTTTTCTTTGTGACTGCACTGTTCTGGTAGGAGATGCCCAATTCCGAGCACACAGAGCTGTACTGGCTTCATGCAGCATGTACTTCCACCTATTTTACAAGGACCAGCTGGACAAAAGAGACATTGTTCATCTGAACAGCGACATTGTTACAGCCCCAGCTTTCGCTCTCCTACTTGAATTCATGTATGAAGGGAAACTCCAATTCAAAGATTTGCCCATTGAAGACGTGCTTGCAGCTGCCAGTTATCTTCACATGTACGACATTGTTAAAGTTTGCAAAAAGAAACTAAAAGAAAAAGCCACCACCGAGGCAGACAGTACTAAAAAGGAAGAAGATGCCTCAAGTTGTTCGGACAAAGTGGAGAGTCTTTCTGACGGCAGTAGCCACATTGCAGGAGACATACCCAGCGATGAAGATGAAGGGGAAGATGAAAAATTGAGCATCCTTCCCAGCAAAAGGGACTTAACGGCTGAGCCTGGGAACATGTGGATGAGATTGCCCTCGGACTCCGGAGTGATTCCCCAGAGCGGTGGGGAACCAGACACACATGCAACAGCAGCTGGGAAAACAGTAGCCAGCCCCTGCAGCTCAACAGAGTCTTTGTCCCAGAGGTCTGTCACCTCCATGAGGGATTCAACAGATGTTGACTGTGTCCTGGACTTGTCTGTGAAGTCAAGCCTTTCTGGAGTTGAGAATTTGAACAATTCGTATTTCTCTTCACAGGATATGATGCGAAACAATTTGGTGCAGGTGAAGGTGGAAAAAGAGGCATCCTGTGATGAGAGTGATGTTGGCACTAATGACTATGACATGGAGCATAGCACTGTGAAAGAAAGTGTGAGCACTAATAACAGGGTACCATATGAGCCAGCCCATCTGGCTCCTATGAGAGACGATTCTGTTTTGAGGGAGCTAGATAGAGAGGACAAAGCCAGTGATGATGAAATCATAACTCCAGAGAATGAGAGAGTTCAGGTGGAAGGGAGCATGGACAGCAGTCTGCTCCCTTATGTCTCCAACATACTTAACCCTGCAGGCCAAATTTTTATGTGCCCCCTCTGCAACAAAGTCTTTCCTAGTCCCCACATCCTGCAGATTCACTTAAGTACGCACTTTCGAGAGCAGGACGGGATCCGCAGTAAGCCTGCCGCTGATGTCAATGTCCCAACCTGTTCCTTGTGTGGTAAGACTTTTTCTTGCATGTACACTTTGAAACGTCACGAGAGGACTCATTCAGGTGAAAAACCATACACTTGTACTCAGTGTGGAAAGAGCTTCCAGTATTCCCACAATCTGAGCCGCCATGCCGTAGTTCACACACGGGAGAAGCCACACGCTTGTAAGTGGTGTGAGCGGAGGTTCACCCAGTCTGGAGACCTTTACAGGCATATTCGGAAGTTTCACTGTGAACTAGTGAACTCGTTGTCTGTCAAAAGTGAAGCATTGAGCTTACCTACTGTCAGAGACTGGACATTAGAAGATAGCTCTCAAGAACTTTGGAAATAGAATTTTATATATATAATTAATATATATATATATATAAATAAATCTATATAGTTGTGGTACAGTCTAAAAGCAGTCTTGTTTCCTTAAACTAACAAAGTTTGGCCATTAGCTTGTTTTATGCACTTTAAAGCAGCATGAACATTTCACTACTTAGTGTTCTGATAATGAACTATAGAAATAAGACAAATAAACTTCATAAAACCTTCCCCTGTCTCCCCACCAAGTAAGTACTTCTTTTAAAAATAACTGCAATTGAACAAGAACGATTGTTAGAGTCTATTTAACATTATTTACAACATTGCATCATTTCAATCTCCACTTAAATCAGTAATCTCCAGTTCTTTTTTATCACTTCAGTTAAATTTTTTATACTGCATGCATCTTTTCTAGCTCAGGGAAACCTGAATGCTTTTAGACCCAAGCGATATGATTTCTAAATGACTGGAGTATCAATTTTTCAAAAGTGATTGTTATTATGTTGTAATTTGTAAACTACAATAGTTCCCACAATTAAAAAAAGAAAGAAAATTTTGAAAATACACTGGAATCACGGGGACTCTGAAGGCGTGTTTGGGATGAAAAAGGATGTTGCATTTTCAGCAGTTGCAAACTGCATTTAAAATGTGAATTACTGTTATATACTGTAATTGATTAAAAGGGTTGGGGGGTGTCAAAGAAATTGACAAGTTGTGTTAATGCTCTAAGTTAAGTCTTGGAAAGTAAATATTAATGCTACAGAAATGCATGCATTTCGGTATATTTTTGTCTTTGTTTGCATTGTATAACTTTAATGAGTGATTTTAAAAACTTATTTAATTTTTAGTAAGAAAAAGCACCAGAAAAAAAACCTGGTGTTACGAAGAACATAAATGCACTGCTTTTATTTTATATAATTTAAATTAATTACCCATTGTCTTTAAGTTGAACAAACACTATATGTTGATTTTTAGCTATGTAAAGGAAGATAGTAATGTTTACAAGACTTAGAGATTTGCATGTGCAGTGAACATTTATTTAAAAAATGATTGCACAAACCCATGCCAGCTCCAACCTTAGATGCATATACTTACCCATGTGAGCATTTTTAGAATTCCTGCTGCACAAATAAACAATAGGTGTTCATTTTATTTGCCACTTCAAAAGATTCTATGGAGTGAAAAAGCCCCAGGCTAAAAGAACTAAAAACCTTGATTGACATGGGACAGGGTGGGGAGGTGGTGGGAGAAAAGTTGGGGGAGGGTTTGTGAACTGTGTATCCAAACAGCAAAGACTGCAGCCTGACGTGTGGTTTTAATGATCAACACGTAGGGCAAAAAGCATTTTGCACAGTGTTTGTTTTCCTGTCTTGCACTTACAAATAAGGTCTATGAGAGTAGCATGGAAAATGGTTTTTTTTCTGCTTTTGTTTAGAATTTGATCGCCTTAACTACTGTAAACATAGCCTATTTTTGTGCTTAAGAAATTGAATGGAAAACTCCATTGTGTATTGCTGGACTGTTTTGGAAATATTTTGGTCAAATGTATATTAATTTGGCTGTAATGGCATTTACAACAAAAAAAGCTGTGAAAATGGCCTTGGAGCATTATTTTTAGTTACTTGAACAGTCTCTAGGTTTTAAAAATTCATTGTTTTTATTTAGAAAAGACAATCAGTGTCTGAAAAAAATGGACTACTTATGCTTTTTTATTTTTTTGTGGACATGAGTGATTGTTGGGGGGGTTAGGTTGCCCTTTAGTTTCACATTTTATTTTATTTTTTGGTTTTAAAAATTAGACTGACATCTAGCCTTGACAATCATAGTATGTTTTATTTTCATGAGGGGGAGGGGAATAACTTATAATGCTGTTTAGTTTTGTACTATTGGTGTGTTGGTGAATTTTTAAATTGTGTGCTAACTGCAATAAATTATACATACTGAGAAATCATTTAGTTGTCTTCTCCCCTTTTTAAAAGAAAAAAATGTAAAATATTGTACATTCTTAATCTTTTTGTGCAGTTTCCTCTTGCTGTATGGAATAAGCTTGCAGTTTGAAATGGATCTCAAGCAAAAATTGTTTCCATTAAACAAATGCTACTAATGCTATATTTCTAAAAAAAACCAAAAACCTGATCATGGCAACTATTTTTTTCCTACAGGTTCCTAAATAAAAAGCTATGGTAAGTAATATTCTGAGTCCTATGAAAGCACAAACTTATAAGTCCAAATGTACATTATGTAAATTCTAAATCTATTATTAATGTGAAAATAAAAATGAGGCAAAGGGAAAAAGTGACAGTTTGAAGAAATGACTATGTAGTGAGACACCTACAAAACTAAAATAATGGCTATTCCAAATCACATGCACGTAAATTATATTAGTAGATGGTCGGCCCGTTTTTCTTTAATAGATGAGCTTATTCCTGCTAGAGCAACTTATAAGTTCCCCTTAATTTGAAAGACTAATTCCTTAGAATGTTCCCAATGAACGCTCTGTAATAGAATTTTCAGTTTGGATCAAAAGAAATACGCGCATCAACCAGTGAGCCTAAATATTATTTACAATATGGTTCATACAATATTGACAAATTATAAACCTCCAAATGATCTCATTCATTTAATGCAACATCCATACAGTTTGATAGCTCACTTCATGATAGATCGGTCTCACAATTGATGGATATTTTTAAAATGCATGACATACATAAAATTACTTAAAACTTCATATCACAAGGTTGGATATGTTTCAAAACCTCATTTTTGGGCTTTGGACTTCATTTTTGTGAATTTTAAGGTAATGTACAGAAAATAAAATTCAGATTGTCACTTTCACAGTAAGACATGAAAATTCTGAAGGAATTTATATCATTTCAAATTTTCCATTGAGATAGTTAAGGTGCTTAAAGCTTACTTTGGGATATAATTTTAGAATTCACTGCTTCTGATAATAAGAGGTCTGCTTAACTTATGCATATTAGCATCTTTTTCCACAGGGCAGTAAAAATAAAGGGAATACTGTATCTGAATTCAACAAATTCGGCCATATTACATTTACTGCAATTGAAATGTAAATTCTCGTGATCGTCTACAAATGAATGTATAAGATAATGAAATGAATCTCTCCTCTCATAAGACATGCTTTCTCTTTTAGCTTGTAATAACCTAATCTGTGTGACAGAATTTCTAGGGTGTGACAGTAACAGTTAACACCTTGGTGTAAACCAACAAAGAATTTAATAGAATTGTTGGTAAATCCCAACAGCTTTTTGAATTCCAATGGATTAGATTCCAGTACTGCAAATCAGATTATATTCAATTACACTGAATTGCACATTGTTTTAATTATGAAAATCACTTGGTAAATTTGTATAATGTTGCAACATTTAGTTAAATGGCTAAATTTTGAGTGAATCTTGTAATTTTATTTTGGGATACATCATATCACAGAATAAACAGCCCATTGCTTTGGTTATTTATTGTTTTATATCTCTTAAAAGTGAAATAAAGAGACTTTGCTGCACACATGTGTAATATGGTACATGCCTGTTCTTGTGCACACATGCCAAAATGTAAGGTATACAGAATAAGTATTATCAGAAAGAAATTCACAGCTAAACTGCTATGATAAAAGTTGATACGTTCGAAAAGTATTAACCATTGTATTTATTGTTCTCTTTTTTCACAAGCAGCTGCATTTCTTCAAGAAGTTTGCTTGGGTTCATTTTTCCTCCTAAATTAAAGCAAATGCTTTTAGCATATCTTAAGTCCTTTTAATTATATTCTTGAGTACTTTGTTTCTTTTTTGCTATTTTAGCTCTACCTATGAACTTCTTAAAAAGTATACGAAACACAAATCAAGTGCTCTGCCAGATCAAGGTAAAATGGGGGGGGAACAGCTGTTTTGATTGAAATTTAAATGCATGCTTATATTTTTATATCTGAAGCACGAATGGTGTATTTGGGTTAACACATGCATGTTATTTTTACTTCTTGGAAATCATTTTGTTTTTAGAATAATCATAAAAGGTTATCCTCCAAAATTATTCTATAACAAATAAGATTGGAAAAATAAAGGATCGGTAAAGAAAAAAAACTATTAACCTTTTACAGTTTGTCCCTACTGAAATCTTATATTTAACATAATTAGGAAAATGTAAAATATTCAAATAATTTTTCTGTTATAGAATACTGGCTTTAGTCATGTTTCTTTTTAGAAATATCTAGTAAGATCACATTATTTCCTTTTTCAACATTACAATATCCAAATCAAAAACAATGTTGTATAGTCCAAGCCCAGAGTCACAAAGTTGTTCTAAGGTGATAGATACGCTTCTAAAAGTTTTGCTGGCGGCAGATTTTGATACAGAATTGGGTTATAAAAACATTGCTTAGAAATCTTGAGGATTTTAAGTACTATCAGTATTCTGCTCAATAATGTTACAAGTTCATTTGTTATCTATATTCTAAATTGTGAGTATAATTGTGAGTGTCTAGTAGAACACTGATTTTTATTTTCTGATTTGGATTCTTTTTTATTCTGTCATAGTCTTGTAACTATGTATAACTTGTAACTATGGATAAATGTATAGTTATTAAAAGAAATGCATAGTATTTTCAGAGTACTGCATATTTTAATGCAGCATTTTGCTATTGAGAAAGGAAATTAAAATATATATTTTGTATTAATATTTATCACATAATTCCATATATTAGAAGAATTATCAACTGAACAAGAGATACACAGCACTTTTAAATAATCATTATAATTATTTTTTAAACAATTTTTAGAATTATAGCAGATATGTAATGGTACAGTTAAGCATAAAATTAAATTGTATGTGTTTACGATGTATGTCAAAGTGTAGATTGATCAAATTTTCTTTCCACGCTAGTGAATATAACTCTTAAATTAGACAAATACTGAATAAATATAACCAAGCAATTGAAAAATTATATTTTAAAAAAGTATGCATGTAAATGTATCCTTAACACATGTCACCATTTTTATTCACCAACCAATATGTAAATATTAGAATTTTCAGCTTTGATAAGCATAATGTAAGCCTGGATTCAATATCTTAAAATTTCCTTCATGAAAATCCTTCAATGATATTGGAAAGCTAAGCAGGATTGGACTGACTAAATACTTGAATAGAGGTCCCTCACAAAACCCCAGGATTACAGGCTAGGCTGGGGAGCCTTGAACATATCCCGGAAGGAAGGCAATGGCAAACACTGCTGTACTGATCCCAAAGAAATGGCATTAATTAAGAAGACTACGTTTAGAAATATATTGCTTCCTGAGATTATTAAAAGAATTGTCAGAAAAAAATAGTTATCTTTTATTTGAGATTTTATGAGGGCAAGATGTCTTCCATTCATAATAGGTTTTGATGTGTGCGTATGTGTTTTTTCCCATCAAGGGTGGGATCATTTTTTTAAAAAATGTGTAAGCTGTTCCCTAAGAAGGAAAAGACAATAATTCTAATGGCAATGGTTGGGGTCCTTTTATTGAAAGCCCTCCTGATGCAGTTGCTTGAGAATATATGTAGCATTGGGCACCATTAGTTAGTATATCTTTACTGAAGTGAAAGGATTTTCCTCCCATTAATAGCACTGGAATTCTATAATGATTTAGTGAGGGGATGCATTTTTATTTTTCTGTTTAATTAATAAAATGATTTTATATATTGAATCCTGTTTGTTTTACCATCACCATGGAATTAAAACCGAGTCCATTGTACTTTCAATACTTAATATTTTGACAAAGAAATTGAACATTACATTAAATGTAATCTTTATGTGTGAAATAATTTATTAAATATATGTACAATTCTATTTTTTATTGCTGTACATTATGTAAAATGTTGAGTTAATGCACTTTATGTTAATGGTAAAAAATGAAGACTCAAATGACTAACTGCATGACACTTAGCCTATATACCTCTCTTAAAGGTTGTTAAATTTTTCCCTTAATAAATTAAGATTTTCAAACAGAGTAGCCTCTTGTGTTAGCTTTGATTGCCATTATTGATCTAGGTGCATTTTGAAGAGTAACAATGCAGTAAATAATCAGAAAATTACAACTAAAACTGTAACTTTAATTATTTGTTGTTTAGCAACTTTTAAGAATGATTACATAACGGAATTAAAGTGCATGATTTATTTTGATTATACTGCTTTAAAGTCTACCATAGTTGAGATTTTAGATATTTTCTATAGTTTTATCAAATATTTTTAATATATAGATAATTTATATTTAATTTATGAGAATTATTTGTATGACAGCAGACAATTTCTATCATGGGAGAAATCCAAGAGAAAGGGATGAATAAAACTACACAGTAAAAACTCTTAAGAAAAAACATTTTGAGAAATCTGTAAACAAAGTTTGTACATTTATCTATTTAGAAACTTAAATGGCTACCTATCTTATACAATATGGTTCACAATAATCAGAAAAAGCAACATAAAACCAACTCATCCCATTAAAGACTACATATTCTTTAATCATCTGGGCTTATGTCTATCCTAGCCCCACTCACACCAGCCACTTTATTTCTTTGTTCAACATAATCAATGTGTATTCTTTGCACCTACATGAGAGAGGTCTGAAGGAGGCTTTTCAATATAATTAGACATGGATACCTCTGCAGTTCTTATAGTTTCCCCCAAACCTTTTTTAAACAAACCAACAAACTTTAGGGAACAGTCCTAGCATGTTTACTTTCTAAAATTGACAGGCCGTGGGTATCATGCCACTAGGATTTTTCAGCAGTTCAGGAGCAGCTGCAAACCTGAGTGATCTAACAACGACTTCACTGGTGAAGAGGGCACAACAGCGACTGCATTTTCTGTGTTGCGTGAGAAAAGTACTTCTTCCTTCCCCTGTTCTTACCACTTTCTATAGAGGGATGACTGAGAGCATTCTTTCATGTTGCTTTATAGTCTGGTTTGGAAGCATTACTGCTTCAGACAGGAAGATGGTGCAGAGTGGTGAGGATGGCAGAAAAGATTATTGGCAGTTCGCTCCCTTCTATCCAGGATACAGAATATAAGCGATTCTTGAGCAGGATCCGCAGGATTGTCTGGGACACTACACATCCTCTTCATGACCTGTTTTCCTTGTTACCTTCTGGGAGGAGGCTTCGTGGTATCTGAAGAAGAACATCCAGATTCAAGGAACAGTTTTATTCCACACAGTATCAACCTTGTGAACTCTCAAGCTTCCTCTTTCCGCCATGTATTCAGGATGGACAGTGATTAACATATGTACAGTATTTATATGTATTAGAGTAATAATACCTAATATGTAGGTATTTACATACGTATGTATATAGCATGTCTGTGTGTATACAGGTACACTTCTGAAAGCAGGCAACAATTTTATTTTTAATGTGTGCCAGTGTGCCCACAGTAAAACATAATAAAGGTTATCTAATACTGGCTGGTTTAGGGAGTTGACTCAGCATATTTCTATTCCAGTTCCAGTCTAAGAGCAGTGGAAGGCTGTTTTTTTTGTTTTTTTTTCTTTCTCCTGCAGGGCTGGACCTTTGTGGGCAGACCATTTTTCCCTTGGCAGAAATTCTTGCTTCACCCTGTCTCCTGCATTTATACCCACTCCACTCCTTGGCCTAAGTGTTTATCGGCAGCCAGTGATCGTCATACAACCATGGCTAAATAGAGCTATTGATCAGATGATCTCTTTTTCACTGTTTCACTGATTGGCTGAAGTATGAGCACTGATTCACGCATTTTGAAAGTTTCAAGGTCTGCAGAAGTGATGGTTGCAAGTTGCTTTGAGTGAATTAGAAGCAGAAACATCATGCTATAGAAGTATCCTATATTTGAATCACAAACCAGCCAGCTACAGTTTAGCCTGACATATTGAGCAACTGCAATGACTTGAATTTAAATATGACAATAATATATTTAAAGTTGATGTATTACATGAATGTATCGAAAAACATGGTTAACTATGAATAAGAATATAAAGCAAATATATGTAAAAATAGGAAAACATCATTTATAAGTTGAACCATCGGGAAATAAAGATTCAAAAACTTTGTTATATATGTATACACACAACCATACAGCTTTAATTGTTTTTAAATAACATGCAGAGAAGGGCAACTATCAGTAGGGAAAGTGCTTTAACTTTTTTTCCCTTCTTGCTTTTTCTTTGCAACACATCTTGCTTCTTTCCACTTCTTTCTCCCGTAGTTCCAAAAAAGAAAGTCTCAAAAAGTAGAGATTCCTGTACAATATGTTCTTGATTTACAAGTATTGAAGAGAGGTGTATGTTGCCACTACCACCATGAGAAATTTCTTTAAAGAAAACTTTCCCTTCACTATGAAATATACCTCTGCCTTGTAGAGATTTGCTCAAGCTGACAGTAAGTAAAACAAAATTCCTTCTGAAGAGCTTCTAACATCTAGTGGACTTGTCAGTTGTCTGTACACCTCAAACCTGAGAATAAAAATTCACTCAAATAATGTCAAAGCCAAATGCTAAAAAATTTGAGGATTTGAAATGTGGCGTGGGAACTCTCATTACTGCTACCCCAGAGTAGAGAGAATAACTTTGAATGGACTAGGCAGGTTACAAGTACCTCTAAATATATATAGAGAGAGCAGTCTTTCTCCATTGAGCTGCTCCGAGCATCTAGAAAGTGGGAGGTGCTTAGTCTCTGCTCAGATAGGCTGGGCTTAATTGAATAGGATGCTGTTACTCCTCCCTGGTTCCTCCCTAGCATCCCCCAGTTTTTAACTCAGCCTTTGGTGTGATAAGCAGCTTATTCTTGGCCGGAGCAGGAACATTTCGGGTTTGATTATATAGTCAATATTCTAAATTCTTTCCCATCTTTCTCAATTCCGACTGCAATTTGGTGAAAAAAGGAAGCAGTCGGAACGAAGCAGATTGCTTTGGCGATCAGGCCAATTGCCACCCACAGCGATCGTAATTTGCCTCTGGTTTCGGCAGCCGCACTTTCCCTAGAGATAGCGGTTTGCCACTCTTTGAATATTTTTCTGTCTGCCATTGCAATTCGAAATTTAAGCCACTTTTAAGATAGCGTGCTCATTCGCTTCCTAATTACCTTTCATCATCAGCGTTTCCTCCCCTAGGACTTACAGGGGCGGTGGTGGTGGAGCCCTCCTGGTCCCCTCTTTATCGTTCAGTCGCACAGTATCCGTTTTTTTGTGCCCCTTTTAAACGACTGTATGACTAAGGTTGTAGTGGTGTTGGTGCCAAAACAAAACAATCAGCCGGAGTCGTTTTAGAGTTGGGCAACGGTCATTTTGATGCGCAATTTACAGGACTTCACCATTTTATCCACATTGCATTGTGTGGCTGTATTCCTGAATTTTACCTTTCCTGTGAGAGGCTTTAATTTCTTCAAAGCTTAATGCAGCTTATAAGGAGAATTAAAATTTGCAGTTCCCTTTACTCCGGTTTCGGGGAGGTATAAGTAAAGAATTGTTGGCTGCTCTCACAGTGAACAATCAAACTTATACATAGATATATATTTGTACTATTTAACAGTACCAGGCCACATCAACCTGATCAGTCAACTGTTGAAGGTCTATAGGGTTGTCATTTTTTTTCTTTGAATTGGCCTGGCATTGAGCATTATCAAATTAGAACATTCGTAAATAATATTTTATTGCCTTTTTCTGTAAAAAAAAAAGGGGGGGAATGAAAGTAGAGATAGGGTCTCTTGCCCCTGTAGTGGTGCAGGACCCTGGATGCGCCAACCATTCATATATAGATATACTCACAGATATATATATATATATATATATATATATATATATATATTCATACTCTACTACAGATTAACTTATAGTCAGAGCAACTGCAGAATTGCAATGGCAAACAGAGGTGGCGCTAAGACACGGGCCCTAGATAAGTCCAAGAAATCTAAGGGTCCCTCAAAGGCCACAGAGAAAGATGCAACCCGACGCCAGAAGGCATTGGAAAGGCAAATTGAGAAATGCTCTAAGGAGGCTGAAAGAATTTCCCAGCCTCCTCCCCCAGTTCCAATATCCCAGACTTAACAACCACCAGTAGCCTTAGATCTGTCCATGCCACCCAGGCCAGCTAGCACCTTACAGGCCTCACCAAGTGTAAATATCCCGACGTGAGCCCCCGAGGTGACCTTCACTCCAACAGCGGCTGGCCTACGACAGGAGGAGTTCCTGCCAGATGAGGTACCCGAAACTACGAAGGCATGGATGGAGCTTGCAGGGTCCAACAATCCTTGATGACCAGACAGATACCAGTATTGGAATGTGACTCTCAGTCAGTAAGATCTCTATGCAGAACTGACCTACATTATCCTCAGGTAACTCCTCAAGGGGAGTCTTCTTTCATTTCACATATGCATCCAGACATACAGAAGGAGGGAGAAGGTGAGCCCCAAATAGAGCAAGTAGATGCAGTATCAGTTCCAGATAGTGAAGTCCCCTTGGAGGAGGAACCCCTAGAAAAAGGCATGTCCGAGGATGAGGACCTCAAGCCAGACCAACCCACCTTTGTGGGGCTATTTCGTCCACAGCTTTTCAAATCTCTTCTTTTCAAAACCATAGCTCGCCTTGAAAAGTCTCCTTCTGTTCTTCAACCAGAACCTCAGAAAGAATCGGAGAATTTGATTTTCTCACAACCCATTAATGAGATCGAGGTTATTCCGGTTCCACAAATGTTTTCAGACCTGATCCAGAAACAGTAGACCACAGCAGCAGTGTATCCAGCCCCTACTAGCTTTGATAAGAAATTCTTTAATTTAGCTTCTGGATTTTCTAATTCCTTGAATTCCCCTGAAGTAGATGAGCCAGTGGTGGCCTTAGCCCCTCCTCCGCCATTCCCGCAGAAGCAGAGGAGGCCCTCAAACCAGAGGAAAAGAAAGTCGAGATAGCACTCCGAAAGGCACTTCAGTATGATGCGTGGGCCATAAGGGTGGCAACAGCCGCATCCTTCTTCACCAGAACCTCACTCAGATGGCTACGTCACCTGTGGGACACCATACCAAATTCTAACGTTAGGGCACACCAGGACATCGCCAAATTGATTGTGGCCACAGAGTTTTCTGCAGATGCTACATTTAATTCGGTCAAGTTTTTAGCTCGAGCCATGATATCGCAGATTATGGCCCACCAGTTACTATGGCTTAGACATTGGCAAGTTGATATCAAACACAAATGGAAACTACTTGCCTCTTCTCCAATTTGGGGGAATAAATTGTTTGGTGCTGCCCTGGATCTGCTTCTAACTGAGACCAGAAGCAAGAAGAAGATTCTCCCCTCCATTATTCGTCGCTCTGACAGCAGAGTTTTTCAGCCCTTTCGGAGAGTCTCCTTTCGTCCCTCTTATCAAGGCCCGTTCTGCCCCAGATTCCAGAGACCTTCGACATATAGGTGAGCCTGACAGATAGATCAGAATTCTCCAACAGACCTTGCAGGGGTGGACAAGCGAAGTTATTTTTTAGGAGATCTGCAAACAGAGGTTTTTGTCATCCAAAATAAATACAGGGATCTCGCTCCCATTGGAGGACGATTAAGGCTCTTTGCAGACCAATGGGACTCTTCCACATCAGATTCCTGGGTTCACGACACCATCAGATTTGGCCTGACTCTAGAGTTCTCCTCCACACCCCCAAACTTTTTCATGAATAGTCCTATCTCCCGAGATCCGGTTAAAAGGAAACTGATGGAGACAGCGATCAATCACTTACTAGAAATTAAGGCCATCCAACCAGTAACCCAGGATCAACATGGACAAAGATTCTATTCCCTACTTTTTGTAGTTCCCAAGAGTTTGGGGGGGGGGGGATAGAGGACAATCCTAGATTTAAAACATCTCAACCATACTCTAGTCTACCACAAATTCAAGATGAGTATGTTACAATCCATTCTCCTTAGCATAAGAAAGGGTGATTTTTTGACTAACATTGAATTTAACAGAGGCTTATCTTCACATACCAATTAGATCTTCCCATTCCAAATTTCTCAGATTCTACTACAATCAACATTTTGAAAAAGTCACCCTGTCCTTTGGGTTGTTATCAGTCCCTAGGACTTTTACAAAGGTTCTGGCAGCTCTGGCCGCATACCTTAGGAGCATTCCAGTTAGACTCCAGTGCTAGCTAGATGACATTTTGATTTTGTCCTCCTCATCCAGGCAGGCAGAATTGGACACCCAAATTACATTGCGAACCCTTCAACAACATGGATTTTCCATTAACTGGGCAAAGAACCATTTGTTTCCCTCAACTCGTTTATCTCACCTGGGCTCGATAATAGACACAGTAGAAGGAAGAGTGTTTCTATCCCCTGAGAGACAGGAGAGCATTAAAGCCTTAGCTCAGTCTATCAGAACCCTCAAATGGGATCCTCTAGCCAATTTGTCTAAACTGCTGGGAAAAATGATCTCCTGTATTTCTATTGTTCCTTGGGCTCGATTCCACACTAGATCGCTCCAATGGTATCTGCTTCTATTCCAAAGATCAGGACTAAGCAATTCCAGGACCAGAGTGTTAGTTCCTACAAAAGTCCGGCTATCTCTATACTGGTGGACAGCTTCAGCCATCAACAAGGGTTGCCCACTGAAAGAGCCCCAAAGATTCACCATAATCATAGATGCCAGCCTGTTCAGATGGGGAGCTCATTTCCAGTCCCTCTGGGCTCAAGGTCAACTGCAGAGCAATTGAACAGCATAAATTGGTTGGAGCTCAGGGCAGTCTACCTGGCCCTTTGCAGTTTCCTCCCACATATTCAAAGGAGATGCATACTTATATTGACAGACAATGTCACGACAAAAGCACATATCAACAGACAAGGGGGGACCCACTCAAAAATCTCATGTGGGAAGCAGAGAGACTGTCGTTGGGCGGAAAGAGCAGAGCATATTTCCGGCCTGACAAACACACAGGCAGACTGGCTAAGCAGGACTATGATCGACCAATCAGAGTGGCGTCTGCATCTGGACCTGTTTCAGGAGCAGTCTAGAGATTCAGTCTGCCAGTTATAGATCTGTTCGCTTCTCCCCTGAACTGCAGCTCCTGAGATTCTTTTTAAGATATCCATCCCAGGAGGTGGAGAACATCAATGCCCTCCAGTGCTGGTGGCCCTGGGATCTCCTATATGTCTTCCCCCCTCTCCTATTGATACCCAAAGTGGTACAAAAACTACTGGACGAGAAAGCGGACCTGATCTTGGTGGCACCCTACTGGCCCAGGAGACCGTGGCTTGCAGATCTCAGGGGCCTGTCCACAGAAGAACTGTGGAAAATTCCACCACACAAAATTCAGCTCACCCAAGGACCGATCCAGCAACTAGACCCTCAATGGCTCCACCTAGCTGTTTGGAGGTTGAGCGGTGATATCTAAGAAAGGAGAATTTTTCGGCCAGGGTGATTAATACCATTCAAGCAGCTTGGCGCCCTTCTACGAGCCGCATGTATATAATGCCACGTGGACTATCTTCTTCAAATGGTGCACCAAATTCAGGGTGGACCCATTTTCGCCGTCAGCTGCACAAGTTTTAGAGTTTCTCCAAGATGATCTTGACAGGGGTCTCTCTCCAAACACTTTAAGATGACAAGTAGCAGCCATTGCCTCAGTGGTGACTTGGGAATGTCTACCATCCAACTCCCATCACCCACAGATAAAGAGTTTTCTTAGGGGCACTGCAAATTTATGTCCGCCAGTGCTGCATCGTTACCCAACCTGGGACCTTAACATAGCACTCATGAAGAGTCCGTTTGAATCCCTGAAAACTGTTAACCTCCATTTTCTCACACACAAGGTTGTTTTCCTCGTGGCTATAACATCAGCACGTCGTATGTCAGAAATCGCAGCCCTATCGGTCCGAAAGGATCTCTGTATATTCCACGCTGACAGAGTGGTACTTCGACCAGACCCCACGTTCACGCCTAAAGTCAATTCTGCCTTCCACAGGTCACAAGAATTAGTTCTCCCTAACTTTTGCCCCAGACCTTCACAGGGCCTAGAGCACCAATGGCATCGACTGGATGTCCGCAGAGCTCTCCGTACTTATTTACATAGAACGGCTCCTTTCAGAAAGACTGAAGCTCTTTTCATATCCTTTCAGCCAACTGCCCAGGGCAGAAAGTTTCCCCTTTGACTATAGGCAGGTGGCTGAAGGCCATGATAGCCAAGGCATATGAGACTCAATCACTGCCTGTGCCTAGGGGCATAAGGCCCACTCAACAAGGAGCGTGGCAACTTCAGCAGCCTGGGCCACGCAAGTTCCTATTACAGAAATACGTAGAGCGGCAACATGGGTCTCCCCATCGCCTTTCATTAGGCATTACAAAATTGATGTATTTGCTTCTGCTGAAGCCTCCTTTGGTAGGAGGGTGTTACAATGAGTCCACTCGGACAGTGGGGGACCTCCAACCCAGACGGAGACCCTCCCGTAGGACAAGCCAAGTGGGTATGTCCCACTCTCTGGATACTCAGAGCAGCTCAATGGAGAAGGAGCATTGGTACTGATACGTCCATTCTCGGTGAGCTGCAACGAGCATCCAGCCTCACCCAATATCCATCTGGTGGGGTCCTGTTCTGGCCAACGACTAATTTGGATATAAGTTTAAAAAAAAAAAAAACAGACCAATATAGTTGCATTACCTCGTCTTCGCCAAAACTGGGGGACGCTAGGGAGGAGCCAGGGAGGCATAACAGCATCCTATTCAATTAAGCCCAGCCTATCCGAGCAGAGACTAAGCGACTCCCACTCACTGGATGCTTGTTGCAGCTCACTGAGAACGGGCGTATCAGGTAAGTACCAACGCCCTTCTCCAACTATTGCCCTCCAGATGAGTAGGAACTCTCCAAATTTCTTAGTAGTAACTATTGAACAGGTTGGTTCAGAATCCTGGGGTTAGTTCCTGTAAACTTTTGCAAAGCATCAGCATCACATGGGTAGTGACCTTTCCACTATAAACAGCAGAGAAGAAAATTGCAGCCATATTGTGATGGCATGGCAATTTCATTTGTAGCATTTAATGCAGCTTAAAGAAAGAGGGTAAAATATAAACAAAACTGCTGTTAAAAAGATTGAAGCCACTTTTTTATTTATATTTTTCTCTTTCATTTTTTCACATATTTCCTTTTCCTATTCTGATCTTCAGTTCAAAATTTGTGTTATTCTGTTGAAAACTTTAAAAAATTTTTTTAAAATGCAGCTAGTATATAGAAGAGCAATTTTAGAGGGTTCAGGAAGGAGGATGTACTACATATAGACTACTCCAATTTCTGCCAACTACTGGGCTCTATATTATTGAGATATTATTATTATTATTAAATTTATTGGCCATCCATCTTATTAGGGGTAACTCTGAGAGACTTACAATGTTAAATAAGGTAGATCTATGAATGAAATGAAAGCACAGATCCTTTTAATAAAAGAGATATTTTCATCATGCATTGGTAATGTTGCATAGTACCAATTTACTATTATCAAACCTACTGGGTTTTATACGAGGTTGTGCAAGGTATATCGTAACTTATTGAAATCTGAAAATGTGTCCCTCCTGGTTTTGAGAACAGTTATATTGGAGGAAAAGAAAATAAAGCATACTATTATCTGAAAAAAAAAGCCTTTCCCATTTCTTTTGTGAGTACTGTACAGAGAGTCACGGTTTAATTTTAAACTGAAGCATGTTTCATAAATTCAGCCATTCCAGTTTGCAAATCATGATGACTTGCTTATGGTGATCCGTTATCCCAACTAAGTACCAGACATGAAGCACCAGGGTGTTTTTTTTTTAGCCATTTTTAATGTTCTTAATGAAAACATAGTGGGTTTTTTAAAAAAAACAAAAAGGCTCATATGATGAATTCTCACAAAGACGTTGTCCATTAATTTGACTGGTTTTCCAAGATGAAGAGTTTAGAGTTTTCTGTAAGTGATTTTTTTTTATTTTTAATAATATAATCAGTTACAATGAAAAACCAGGTTGATTTAAAAGTATTTTATTTTGAAATAATTTTTTATTCTCAAGTCATTTATTGCATTTGCAAATAATATGTTTCTGAATAAAAGGAATTCTAAACAATTATGAAAATTGTAGAGATAACAAGTTCTTGCCACCAACGACTATTAATTGTCATCACCAAAGGAGATTCCTCTTAGCAAACTTTATATTGTGCACTGACTGGTCTCCATTTTCTGAAGCAAAATGAGAAAGAAGAATGGAAGGAAAGGAGGACATGGTTGAAAATCACCTCTTCTTCCCATAGATGAGTTTTCTCTGAATGAAAAACCCAACTGTAATACTGTAATACTCTACTGTTTAACCCTTAATCCTTGTCCTTGACTATTCAGGTTCTTGACATTAGGAACGTTTTAATCATTTTCAATATCTCTGAGGTAGTCAACTTTTTACAAAGCATCAGAACCAGAATTCCTTTCACTTCTTTATTTATTTTATTTATTCTAGGTTTTATATACCGCCCTTCTCCCGAAGGACTCAGGGCGGTGAACAGCCAACTAAAATACATGTATACAAATATAAATAGTTAAAAAAGAATTAAACCCTAGGCTGTCCCTATAAAAATCTAAAAACCCCAATTAAAATAAATTAAAACTTTGTACACCCATCCCAACCAATCCAAAAACCCCATTTAAAATCCCATTTGAGTCAGCTCAGGCCGGCCTGCTCGAAGAGCCAGGTCTTCAGGTCACGTCTGAAGGCCCTCAGGTCACTAGTCGTTCGTAATCCAGGGGGCATCCCATTCCAAAGGGCGGGTGCCCCCACAGAGAAGGCCCTATTCCTCGGGGTCACCAGACGACACATAGAAGGCGTCGGGACCCGGAGGAGACCCTCTCTGTGGGAGCGCACCGGTCGGTGGGAGACTACTGGCAGAATGCGGTCTTGTAAGTATCCTGGTCCGATGCCATGGAGCGTTTTAAAGACCAAAACCAGTACTTTAAAGCGAACCCGGAAGGCCACTGGCAACCAATGCAGCTCGCGCAGGAGGGGCGTCACGTGGGAGTATCTCGACGCCCCCATAACCACCCGCGCGGCTGCATTCTGTACCAGTTGAAGCCTCCGAGTGCTCCCCGCAGGGAGCCCCATGTAGAGGGCATTACAGTAGTCCAGACGGGAGGTGACCAGGGCATGAGTGACTGTGCGTAAGGCGTCCCGATCAAGAAAGGGCCGCATCTGGCGTATCAGGCGAACCTGATAAAAAGCCCCCCTGGAGACGGCCGTAATATGCTCTTCCAAAGACAGCCGTACATCCAGGAGGACACCAAGATTGCGTGCCCCTTCTGAGGGGGTCAAGATCTCATCCCCAATAGCCAGCGATGGAGTCAGCTGACTATATCGGGCCGCCGGAAACCACAGCCACTCGGTCTTGGAAGGGTTGAGTCGAAGCCTGTTCTCGCCCATCCAGTTCCGTACAGCCTCCAGGCAACGGGCCATAACCTCCACAGCATCGTTGGGGTGGTTTGGGGTGGAGATGTATAGCTGAGTGTCATCAGCATACAGATGGCATCTCACCCCAAAACCACGGATGATCTCTCCCAGCGGCTTCTTCTCAGTTTAGTGGATGACTCAACCTTCTTTTGTGTCTGGATGGATTTAATTTATAGCTTTTAGAATTTGGGTAATTCCCTGTGTTTATTTTTGGTTAAATATTCTTATTTGTTGATTATTTAATTGTTTGTTTGGGTGAAGATCTCATTCCTAAATGGGGAGAAAAAGCAGCTTGATGCCATAGCCGGAGTCCAAAATAAATTAACTGCTCCATTGCACATACTGGAGTTAGGGAGGTTTTTAAAATGAGGGAAAGAGGAAAGAGAGAGATCTTCTAATCTACCATTAATTTACTAAAAGTTACATCTGTCCGATGAAAAGCTGCATTTGTTTTAAGTTAATCTACCCAAGAAGTCTAATTTGGAGAAAAATCAATTCTTTGTAATTTCGTTTAAAATTTAAAAGTATAAGATACTCAATCTTTTCTTATTAACACAAGGAAACAAGATAAATAAAAGCCTCAAAATACTCTGCTTATATAGAAAATTTAGATTGTTGAAGCTGTACATTTATTCTCCAATGTTTAACATTTTAAATCATGTAAGTGAATATAAGTAGAGAAATAGCTATCTTTTTTTGGTATAAATAACAATTGCAAAACTCTTCAATAATCATCCTAAACAAAGCTGATTTAAAATGGCATGGGTTTATTTGCTAAAAGATTATGGAACTAATTAATTTTGAGCCCAGAATAATTGTAAAGAGATGTTGCAAAAAGAAAAGAAAAAAAAAAGAAACACCCTAAAATGCAATCTATTATTTTGTTTCAAATCATTTGGAAAAGAGGAATATATACTGTACTTTAGCAAACCACAAATAAATTAATGGAAGATACAGCTCAATTTTATGTGTTCTTATTTAGATGTAAACTCCACCATATCCAATGGGACTTCCACCTTAGTAAGTCTACTCTTCATCTTTCTTGAAAATACAGCATTATTTATTTGACAGTGCCTGGACAAAAGCACATTTTTTGAAAAAAAAAAAAACATTTTGGCACAGTAGCTATGCAAATGCCAGAATACACTAAAACCGCATTTAATTGGACCCACTTGCCAACTTCTTGAACACAGCTTGGATTATTTCACTGGAGGCCGTTTCTGTTAAAAGCTGGGGGAGGAGGAAGTGGCATGCTGTCAAAACTTCAGTATTTTTTTTTCTTTTTGCTAGAAGTACAATTATACTCAGAGCCAAGTTTAGAGGTATTTTACTATATTTAATAATTATTACTCCAGATATTGTAAACATATGCATTGAAGGAGATTATAAGCAGAGAGTAAAATCATGTTAAGAATGTGGTGATGGGTTTATTTTAATTTTTCTCTTTTCTGATCTATCTGTCTTTCACAATTGCTTTCAGAGTGTCCATGCTGCTGTAAAGCCGAGGTTACATGAGATGACACTTGAGGGTTAAATGAACTGACAGGCGTTTATTCTTCTTGGCTGCATGAGACAGTTTTCTCTCTTGCCAGAAACAAAATACATAATGGGATTAAAATTATTTCTTAAGATTGGCTGTTCTCAATTCAGAACTGGACAAAAAGTTAGTAATCCAGGGAGTTCTCACAAGCTTCTATACATCTCACCATAAAATTCATCTACATCAAATATGCACATCATGATAATTTCCATTCAAGAAATGGTTTTCCATATCTTATAAACAGGAGGATCGTGTCTGGTTAAATATTGGTGTATTCTATTGTGTTTCCCTGGGAGGGCTGTTTCAGGTGATGGGTTAAAGGGTTTACCAGTAACTTTCCTCTCTTTTAATGCCTTTTTATAGCTGTCTATGATTATTATGTCCACATTGTGCCATTACCTCTGAACTACTTTTTAATTGAGTGGTCTACTTCATGCCCCAATCAAGCCAATGAGGGATAGCATACTTAACAATTTGTTGTCAGCTATGCCCTCTATCTATAAATGTGGATTTTTGATGGCATTGCATCAACTGGTGATGCTCTCCTATTACACAGATTCTGAACTAGGGAAGTAGAAAGATAGCATAATCACTACTCAAGAGATTGGGACATTTCTTGATGTCGCGTTGTGCCATGCTGGTGGTTTTATCCCTTGCCAGTACCAGACTGAACAATTTCCCCAATCGGACTTTAGTTGCATGTAGTTGAACAGAACATGGGTAGTCATTCATGCTTTAATCCAATTCCTATCGAAAATAATGTAGTGCAGATGGTGACATTTCGGTGGGATATGCATTTGTGTGTGCATTCAAATTAGCATCCCTATCACATTCTGCTTCAACTAGACAACTTTGCATGAATGTACTGTCTCAGACCAGGATTAGTTTGTTATTACTCTTTTCCTAAAGAAAGGAAAATTGTTACAGTTGGGGGGCAGGGTCTGTATGAAAATATTCACACACGTATTTTCAAATTCAGCTCAACACAGTTATGTTTATGACATACACCTATGACAAGCAAAGATTATGGCTGTCAAAAATTGTTGCAATATTTTAGCAAGAGTAAGCAGCATTTTGGATTTTTCGTGGGGTTCATCTTGGTTTCTTGGCTCAATTCAAGCACTGAATTGTGTGGATTTATCTAGTTTAAGGAACTGCTTGCCTTATTGACATCTTCAGCACCACTTGGGGTTCATTGGGACATCTGCCCCGAGAATATATGCTGTACTTTCTTATAGGCTGTTCCAGAATTGAGAAGTTCCATTTTTGTCCTGAGAGTTCATTTGATTTAACTTCATTTTGTAACAACTACATGACTCAATTTGGACCAAGGTTTTTTAAAAATGGGATATTAAGTGTATGAATTGTATGTTTAATTAGAATTTGTTGAGAACCCTTATTTTTATTTGATATTTGTTGCATTCCAAAAACTTTCCATAAGTGTATTACCCCTGTATCTTTATGAAAAGTCAAGATAATTAAGTTTCTGCTTGGTTCCTACTTCAGAGAAAATGTGGCAAAAATACTTTCTACCCTGCAAAATGCTTATGGGTAGAAACTCACCCCTGATACTGTCTCCTGGATTTCCCCTCTCCTATCAGATAGCTAGATAATATGATACATTGGTACAATTTCACCATCCTTTACCATTGCATAACCAATGGCTTTGCTTTCCCCCTGCACAGAGTCTATCAGGGCTGTACTTGTCCCAACTTACTAGGAAAAAATGTGGCAAGAGAAGAACAGGGAAGATGACAGAACACTGGCAAACTGCTAATTTTAGTGCCCCCCCCCCCCAACTGACCAGCTGCAGGAAGTGCCAACTGTTCAAAGAGGAGGAGACTTGGCTTAGTGCCATGCAATGGGGGAAAGGAGGCAGTACAAAATGAACAATTTCTATGTATTTTCTGTATTCCATTGCTTGTAGTTAATATTTCAAAATGTAGCCAAGATATCTATAACTAACCAGGAAATGAAAATCACTAATATCATCAATGCAGTGCTCTGCTATCTGAGTATCACTACACCCCTAGAATTTAAACATGCCCTTCAGTGGTGGGATTCAAAAACTTTTAACACTGGTTCAGTGGGCATGGCTTGGTGAGTGTGCTTTGTGCGCATGCACACACTTTGCGTGCACGCACGTGCCAAACACGCACTTTGCGCAGAGGCGTTCCAACTCACCTCCTGCAAGCCTGCACTCTCCTAGTCACTTCAGCAGCTGCCATGTGGCACTCTTCTGTGCTGCGCAAAGCAATTGAGCTTCAAAAACAGAAGATAAAGGTGAGTATGGAAGCCCGGGTGGGCGGGTGGACCCATCAGCAGAGCGGTGGAGAGAACCCGTTCGGTCTCCACTGCTCATTGCCGCTACTGGCTCAGCAGAACTGGGCCGAACCGGTAGCATACCACCACTGATGCTGTTTTGTATTTAAATACTTACCCGCGATTGGTTACCATTTCGGCGGGAAGTCCAAATCCCTGTCATTGGCTGGCGAGCCGCGAGCAGCCTATATAAGAAAGGCTGCCGTGGCTCTTTGGCATTCGGATTCCTGAAATAAACAAAAAGAGCTAAATCACTGAATGTGTGTGCCTCGTTCTTCGGCCGCCAAAACACTGGCGACGAGGGTGGGATCGAGACAGCAGTAATTCAATCGAGTGCGGAGCGGCGAAGATCGAGCAGAAAATGTCTGGAAACAACGCACCACCCGAACAATTTAATCCCGCTAAAGAAGAAAAAGCAGTCATATGTGGATCGCTTCCTGATGTTCCTAGAAAGCAGCGACCTGAACGGGGTTTCGGAACAGAGGAAGAGAGCGGTGTTTCTGACTCATTGTGGTCCGACCGTTTTCCGGATGGCAAAAGCGCTAGCGGCACTCACAGATGTTAAAACATTGACCTGGCCAGAACTAGAAAAGATTCTGCGAGCTCATTACGCGCCGACGGTATCCTGCCTGATCAAGCGGCACGAATTCTACCTAAGGAACCAGAAGGAGGATGAGAGTATTGCTGACTTCGTGGCAGCCTTAAGGGACATCGGCGGTGAGTGTGAGTTTCTGAACCTCGATGAAGCTCTAAGAGATCATGTGGTCCTAGGTTTGAAAGACCTAACGTTGCAGAGCCGTCTTTTAAACCGTCCCAAAATAACGGTGAAGGAAGCCGTGGAGGAGGCTACAGCAGCAGAAGCCACCTACAAATCGGCCGCCAAAATGAGGAAGATAAATAAATCGGCAGGCTACAACACTAGGGAATCACCCAGACCAGAGGGTGAGAAAGAAAAGACCACAACTCATCATGAGGACATCGAGACGGGAACCAGTAGCGAGGAGGATGACGTGTGCCATTTAAAGACGGGAAGAGACAGAAAAGAGCGGGCAAGTAGAAAATTTGAATTCGAATGCAACCGTTGCGGAGGAAACCACCCCCGGTCAGAATGTCGCTTCATTGACGCCATCTGCCGGAAATGTGATAAGAAGGGGCATATAGCTAGAGTATGCCGGTCCAGAGCAAATTACAGCCCACGGCGGAAAGGAAGCCCACCACCAAGAGAAAGAGAAAGAGAGAGAGAGAAAGATAGGAAGTTGAACAGTCGTTGGAGCTTGGAAGGAAGACAAAGACGGAACAGAGAGACGAGCTATAGAAAAGAGGAAACCCATCAAACAGTAATAATCGGCCATTCTAACACAAGAAATGTGAGAAAAGTTCACATTCAAGTGAAAATTGAAGAACAGGACTGCGTGATGGAGGTGGATTCGGGATCTCAATGGTCTCATGGGCCACCATAAAGAAACTAATTCCAGACATCCAGCGAGGCGAGTTAGAAACTCAAAACCTAACACTCAAGGACTATCAAGGCAACAGAATACCAGTAGTTGGCGTAGGTCATTTTCAAATCACCTTCAAAAATCATACCGAAATCCTTCCGCTCACCATAGTCGACCGGAATAGACCCAGCCTCTTGGGACTGGAATGGTTCGAGCCATTGGGGATCGGAATGATCGGCGTTAACCACATCGCAGACACAGACTGGGAGGCGGACCTCGTCAGAGAATTCCAAGACCTCTTCAGCGGCGGCCTAGGCAAGTACCGGGGTAACCAAATTTCTTTTAATTTAGACCCAAAGGTGACCCCAATTCGGCTTAAAGCAAGGCGAGTGCCATTTGCATTAAAACCTAAGATCGATGAACAATTGGACAAACTAATCAAGCAAGGGGTTCTAGAACCCATTGACCACGCCAAATGGGAGACCCCTATAGTCACCCCTATCAAAGTGGACGGTTCAATCCGAATCTGCGGGGACTATAAGGCTACCCTGAACCACGCACTACAGCAAAGTGCATATCCCGTTCCGGTCGTTCAGCACTTGCTGCATTCAATAAAAGGCAGAAGAATCTTCGCTAAACTTGATTTGGCCCAAGCATACCAACAACTGCCAGTAGATTCCCAAACAGCCGAAGCCCAAACAATTGTTACGCACCGCGGAGCGTTTAAATGTAACCGGCTTCAATTTGGAGTTAGCGTGGCACCAGGCATATTTCAATGTTTAATGGAACGTCTCCTCCACGGAATACCTGGAGTCATTCCATATTTTGATGATGTCCTGATTGCGGCTAAAAACAGGGTGCAACTGAGAGACCGCCTAAGACAAGTCCTCAATAAGTTTACAGAAGCCGGTCTCAAAGTTAAAAGAGAAAAGTGCACATTGATTACAGACAAAATTGAATTTCTGGGATATTTAATCGATGGCGATGGTATTCACCCCACTGAAGGGAAAGTCCGCGCAATTAAAGATGCCCCCACCCCTACCAACAAAGGGGAACTGCAAGCCTTCTTAGGACTAATAAATTTCTATCATGTTTTTTTGCCGCAGAAAGCTACGGTTGCGGAACCTTTACATAGGCTTCTTGATAAAGACAATTCTTGGAAGTGGGGCAGTCGGGAAGATGCAGCTTTTAAAAAAATCAAGGACCTTATTACATCTACCAGGGTATTGATACAATATAACGAGACTTTACCCTTAACTCTGACTTGCGATGCATCGCCTTTTGGGGTCGGAGCAGTCCTGAGCCACCTCCTACCAGATGGCAGGGAAGCTCCCATCGCGTTCCATTCTAAAACACTGTCCAAAAGCCAACGCAACTATAGTCAGCTTGACAAAGAAACTTTAGCAATCATATCCGGCATTAAATGTTTTCACGAATACCTCTATGGTCGACCATTCTCTGTCATAACCGACCACAAACCATTGTTCGGAATTCTAGCTGGGGACAAAGCCACCCCTAATATTTTGTCACCTCGGATGACTAGATGGTCAGAGTTTCTGGCCGCTTATAACTACACTTTGTTTTACCGACCGAAAACAGATGCCCTTGGATTTTTTTTTTATTTTACACAGGTGCAGCATTGTCCAGTTCTTGATGTAGCAAAAGGGAAGATTGAAATGTGAAGCAAGAAAACAGGCATTTTTGCTTTGGTTTAGGGGATAGCTGCTATTTTCCCTAACTGGAATGCTATGTGGTGTCCATGGTCTTTGAATAACATGCTCTAGCTACCTCCAGAAAGCAAATGGACCAAGACAAAAACTAAACATGTTTAGTTAAATGCAGTTACAATTAATTATATTAATTTGGTTTATGTCCCATGTACAGGTAGTCCTTGACTTATGACCAATTGAGCCCAATATTGCCATTGCTAGGCAAGGCAGTTCTTACTACTTGAATCATGCTTCATTTTATGACTTTTGCCATGATTAAGTGAATCACCACAGTTGTTAAGTGAATCATGTGGATCGCTAAGCAAATCTGGCTTCCTCCATTGACTTCCGCTTCTACCACTTGTCAGAAGCACCCAAGGAAGGGTTCAAATGACAATCCCAGGACCTCTGGATGCTGCCAACTTTGTAAATACATGACAGTTGCCAAGCACCCAAGGTTTGATCATATGACTGTGCTGAGGAGTTATTTATCTGTGCTGAGGACTGTGCTGTGCTTTGAGGATGCTGCTATAGTCGCAAGTGTGAGAAATGGTTATAAGTGCCCTTGTTCACTTTGAATGGCCATTAAATGAATGGTTGCAAATACTACCAAAAGAGATTTTTTTTTTAAAAAAAGGTTGCATTTTATATTACAACTTAGTGGAAGATTGTAGGTTTTGAAGACCAACTACATGGTTTCAAGAAACTGTATGTGTTCTTCTATTCTATATAGTTTCTAAACTTATCTCTGGTGCTGTAATTGTAATGTTCTCTTTTTTGACAGTTTAATAATTTTTTATTAGAAATAAATGACTGGATGTGGCAAAGGTTTCTTGCGGACGTCTAGTTTACAGTTTCTTTATTGTGTCCTTTAATCGGAACACTCCCATCATGAAAGAGCAAGCATATTTCAATTGTATCTATCTATTTAGGCAACATCAGTTCTGATACTTAGTTGTCACTTATTCCAATAAATATTTGTAAAATTAAAACTGGCTGTATAGTTTGAACCAAATGCTAAAGTATAAAGACATATCTGATTATTTGGACACTTTTCACAGTGAGATATTCTGCAATATTCTAAGGAAAACAGAAAACACTGATTTAGTTTTAAAAGTGATGTTCCTTCTTTTAAATATCTCCTGTTCCTTTTCATCAGAATGTAGATTACAATGATTACAGCCATTAATTTTTAACAAAATATTAAACAAGAGAAGTGCTTCTATCAAGACCATATTAGACTATTAGTAGAAGGTTAACTTCAAATAAATCTTTTTTAGTTTTGGGAGTGTGGCTTGGAGCTCATGATTTAATTGGAGTAACTGCCAGAATTCTGACATAAGTTTTGTATTTTACATTGTAACAATGGTACATAACATCCTGCACATAATGGTGGAAACCACCTTTGCACTTGAAGCTCATGTGCATGGCAAGGTGCATGGCAATTGTCGTTTAGTGAAAATTAACTAAATATGCTTTTACCTTTGTCCACAGCAATCAGAAACATATTTTTGTTCATATTTTTCATCCACAAAGCACCTGCATTCCCATAAAGTCAACAAAGAGATAGAAGATTCCTTTTAAGTGATCTAGATGCCTTTACAATGCAACAGTATACAATTTCTGGCTCTTAAGCAATATTTGAAAAAAAAAAATTGCAAGCAAATATTTCCCCACATGATATACTTAATGTATGAATCTCATATTCATGAGTAGTCTGAACACTTTGAAATGGGTCATTGTGAAGATTAGATTAGGTAGCTGGTGAATTAGATAAAAGGGTGGAAGGGCACAATTCTGCCAATGTTAATCTGTTATAAATGCCACTACTTTTAATAAGAAAAATACACATGTACTTCAATAAATCCAGTTGACACAAATGAGGATTGCTCCACATTCTGCCCAAAATAAGAAATTAATTTTGACAAGTTCAGACTCTCCAGCTTATTCCAAAGTGAACTTCTGCCTGGCTGTCTGAACTAGGTTTAAGCAATTTTAACTAGATCATGGTACTTTCTGCCTGACTGGTAATTCAAGTATTTTACATTTGAAATGCTTTGATTATATTTGTGCTAGAGGATCTGAATATTTAAAAGCTATGTTGCATAGAGTTCTGTTACTTTTTGAGAAACATTTAAGGGTATGTGTAAGGATGAAAATATCTTGCAGGCATAATTTCATATCTATAAATACCTTATTTAATATAAGATAGGGGCTGGGGAATAAATCTGCAGATTCCTAAAGGGTGTTAATCAGCCAGATGGAGATGGGATGTGGAATAGTGTGGTGAGAATTAACTAGAAGTACTGGGAATTCTGCGTAAAAAAAGTTTAACTTGTTTACACAATAATCTCTTTACTCAGAAGCACGTGTATTTGTTCTCTGAACTGGGAACAGAGATGCTTAGATTCAAAGTCCAGTTTAGTCTTGGACTTCTCAGATGGCCAATCTCATCTTCATTCAACTAAAATGAAAATACTGGCCACATCTAACAAAGATAAGTAATCAGGGTGTTTTTTTTCTAAAGTACTAAAGTATGTTAGTACATGAGCTGTTGGAAATAAATCTGTGTTAACAGGAGAACAGGCTGCTATGGTTTCTCAGCTTGAAGTAATGAGTAGTACAGACTTGCCACGACTTATGCTTGCTGTTTAGAAGACAGATCAGGGGATTCCAATATGTTCTCAATAGTGTTTTTGTACCACTGTGACAGATCATTGACCTCACAGAGAATGTTCCATGTTCTTAGATATAATAGGTTCTGTGTCATTTATTTAAGAGACTATTCCTCAAATGCCATAATATTCATTTGAGCAAATATGGAATGAATCAAGGTAGGGACTAAAAATTTGAAGTTCAGCAAGATCTGCAGAGCCATAACTCCTAGCACCTCTCATTATTGGCTGGGGTTGTTGAAAGTTGTAGTTCACCAGTACTTGGAACACCACATGTTATCTATCCCTGATTTAAGGATTTATGTCAATCCATTACATATGGCCTTTGGAACTTAATTCTTTTTTTGGGGGGGGAAGCAATAAGGTAAATCTCTGCATTCAGTTCAGCATTGAGAAACTAATGTTCTTCTAATTTGGTACTCTCAATAAGTATTTCAGTCTACCCACATCTGGATTTCCTAGCTGGAATGGCATTTATTCTACTTAGTGCCCAGATCTGAAATCAATATAATCTTCTGTTCCTTTTCTATTCTTGTCATAAACAGAAATTCTTTTTTAGAAATATCATTCACATACCCACACACTATAAAGTTTAACAATTTTCCAGCCTCAAATTATTGGACATACATCTCATACTATTTTACCAATCCAGGGGGAGTGGGAGTTATTTAAAGAATAGGTGCAATGTGGTTTCATGCACATTATTGTCCCAATGTATTTGAAGCAAAGATGCTCTTCAATCTCACCATGGAAAGATTTTGTTGCATGAATAGAATACTCTTCTATTCATTCAGAGAGAGTTGCCTTTCTCTGTGAACTCTTAAAGAGTATTTTGAAGGGTTCTTAATCCCTCCAAATCAATTTGATGGTGAGCTCAGAAATGGGGACCTGGATGGACACACAGAAGTTGCAACAGAAGTGACAAATTGGAGGTGCAGAAAATCTGCAAAAACTTAACTGGGTTTGTTATCATGAGAAAACAAAATGAAGATTGGTCTATAGCTCAGAGGCAGGTTGTGTGTTTTTCTTGTAAATTCTCCCAGGTTTGCTTCTTGGCTTCTCTAGGATGATCTGGGGAAATCTTCGACTCTGAAAGACCTCCTGCTTAGAAGTGAAATTACTAAATTACAGACCCTAAGATAAAACTTATTTGCCTTCCCAATATATGGTTTACACTTCAGCACCTAATAAGAACCTGTTTAAAGTTCTCCGGGATAATTTTTAACTAGTCTTTGTTTTCATCTCCTGTATTATTATTTGGGGCTGCTGCCTCCATTTCACTCATTAATGTATACTGCAAGCTCAAAAGTGCCAGTTTAGAATTGACAAGAAATGCCTGGAACAGCTGAAAGCTAAAAGTGTCAGAATCTCTCAGCCCTAGAAAGAAGGCAATGGCAAACCACTTCTGAAAATGTGGCCAAGAAGACTGTTGGGACTAGTCCTAGAAATCACCAGGAATCAATAAAGGGAAAGGAAGAGGAAGAGGATTGGCTCTTCACATGGTATGGTCATAACCATCAAGTCAATGGCTCCATCTGTTTTTTTTTTTTTATATTGAGTTTTCTGACCATACCTTGCAGACACTCATGGACTGAAACATCCTAGGTGTTGAACAGTTTCAATTATATAATGAGGGAATTTTCCCTCATTGATTATAGTTGCTTTTCAAAACTGTTTGTAGGCATTAAAAGACATCATACAACACCCCTTTTTCTCCCTTAATAAAAAAAAATGGTGGGAAAGCATGAAAATGGAAACTACCTGGTTTCCCCCTTCCTCTTCCCCCCACAAATACATTTTGTGGATATATCAGGGTGGTTATACATTAAAAACTGCTGTGGAAATTCTTTCAACATGGAGTGAAACTGGCCCTGTCTTAGCAACCTTAAGTTAGGTCAATATTTTGGAACATTACACAACTGCAAAACTGAAATAACTGTTAATACTATGAGAAAATTCTCTGCCATAGGGTTGTGATAAGTCATTGGAAGCTTCAGCTAATACAGATAACACTAGTCTGGCTCCTAATATCAATATTCAGCTGCCGTGCTAATTGTGAGAGCAACGTATCTTGTTGCATAGTTTGGGGGTAAAGTATATTTAATCTAGCATGCCAAAAAAATAAGTCAAATCTCTAGAAATAAGAGCATGCTAGAAAACTGCAAATAGTAGTAAGAAACAAACATGAGCTTGGAAAGAATTGCCCAGTGAGTACAGAATCTCTATAAAAGCAGACAATTGAAAAAAAAAACTCTTATGCCCTGGAGGGTAAATCTGGTGTTACTCTAAAGGAGGTCTCTGCGACGATGGTGCCAATTATATCGCTGCTTGAAGTTGGCACACTTGCTTATGGTAGTAAAGGACTGCCTTTTCCATGTCCATCTTAGGGGCTTCCTTCATCACCTCCCTGTCATCTGGCTAGCCATGTCCATGCATTGCTACTGCTTGTGAATTAATTTTACTTCAATAGCAAAGGTGGAGGAAAATGTTCACTTAGCAAAAATTAAAGCAAGAAACCAACTCTGGGAATATTTGCTGTTGTTTTGAAATGGAGAGCACAAAGAAACCTATTCAGCAACGCTACCAGTCTTTTGCATACACAATGTCCTTGAAATGCAGGCAGTAAAATAAGGTAACTCTAGTACTAGTGGGGATAAAAAGGGCCCATTCTTATATATTACATGCATTTGGAGTCCCAGAATCTCCCAAAGTTCCCCTTGCAGGCAACGGTGCCAAAACAAACATGAATACTGTAACAACTTGAATAAGATCCTAGGAGTTCATTCTAGCTTTTCCAGGATAAAATATAGTGGGGCTAGGCAGGCAGAAAGATCCTGCCATGCTCATGGGTGGACAGATTATAACGGAGCTAACTAAATAAACATATGGATCCAGAAAATCAAAGTATAGAAAAGCATAGATAACCTTGCTTTAAAAAGCTGGTTTGTGTCAGCAGTGCCTACAGTTGCAAAAGCATATAAGAAAATGTGGGGAGTTGGGAAAAAAACCGTAATGACAATCATATTATAATTATAAACAGTCTATATTTGAGGGGGAAATGATTAATTATATCACAGAAAAACATGATGCCCCGATTGATAGACTGTCTAACCTGTCTGGCTAGCTGATACCACAGCAGACACATCTGCTGAGCAATTTCCAGAGTGATGGGACTTTTGCCCATGTGATTTGCTCCTGCCAGTTGGGTAATTAGCCAACATGCTACTCCATGAGGAGCACAGAAGCCTTGAGATCTCACCCTCCATTTCCTTCTTTGCTGGGCTCTCTCTCCTTTCAGTTTCACAGAATGTCCCACCCCAACTTAGCCTGAGAAATGAATCTGATTCCACCCAGAGAGTTGTGATGAAGCTATGTGATATGCCATTGCTTAATTGTAATTTGATAGTTGTAAACCACCAGAGTCACTTTTTATGAGATGAGGAGCTATATAAATGTCATTAATACAAAAGAAAAGTGAACCCCCTTACACACACACACACACACACACATTATTATGCAGGTGCCTTAAATTCCTGTTTTACTTCTACCAAGTACAGATAGATATAAGTTCAAGCAATGATCAAGATTGAGGAAGGTGGAAAAATTCAAGGAGGATTTCATTCAGAACTATGTAAGAGACACTGGTTGTAAGACATTTGAGTAGTAAGCAGGAGATTTTATTGCCACCCCAAATGTCAATGTAGAGCTGGCTCCCATATTGCGCAAAGCTGGAACAACCAGTTGCTTCCTTCCTTTTGGTTTTACACTTGCTGGCCAGAAATGTGGCTTCCTAGTTAGCAGGTTTATGATATTTATAAATTATTGTACATGAGCAATATTCTACTATTTCTAACACCATGTGAAAAACTCAGTGCAAAAAAAAACAAATTTTAAAAGAAAAGAGTAGTGTTATACCAGCCTTCCTCAACTAGCCCTCCAGGTGTGTGGTGCTTCTTCTCCCGTAATTCCCCAGCCAGTAAGAAGGATTTTCAGCTTATTACAAAAATTACACACATATGGATAGCAGCATTCCTTCATAAGCTGCTCTGAAGACAACCAAGCATTTGCAATGGCTCTGCAATCTTTCAAGACATCAAAAAAAAGAAGATTCTTCATGATAATTTTTTTTAAGAGCCTCCACCTTCCTTAAGCCAATTGGCAGGTCACTAACTTTCCATTACAGTTCTGGAAGTTATTTCCCTTTAACTGTGGAATGGCAATTAGGTTGGGATATTATCAGCTCAAGAAAAAACTGCATTTCATTTTCTTTTTCATTGGATTTGGTATTATTGCCAACATAGTTCATCTCATTGGTGAAATTTTCTCAAGAGTGCCAAGCACCCTGTTTTTTTCCTCCTTTTGACCAAGGTAAATTAATAATGCATATAATGCAATCAAAGCTTTACTTTAAAAAAAAGCATTTGAAATGTAAAGAGATTCAAGTTCTCTGGGAGATCCCACATTTTTACAATGGGACATACTAGGTTCCACTATCCTCAACATCTTCAAGGAAGGATGGAAAGCCCTTATTGAAAAATTGGAAAAGACACTGCCTGTTTGCATTGGCAGTACTGAAACTAGGAGCATTGATAGTCTGGCTGGCTCAGCATGAAGCAGTTTCCTGTATTCTTCCTAACTTGCACAGAGAGCTCACTTTCTGTAGATTTTGCAGGGCTGCTTGCTTATTATTTATCACAATATTCTATATGCCACCTCCTTGCCGCTATTATTATAATTGTCATTCCCCCTGAAAACTCAGGCTGTCTCATTCCCATTCTGATTGAAAGCCTGGTTAAAGGCTCATGAAAAAGCAGAACTGTATTTAAAAGTGAAGGTTGGCTTCCTAAGAAGACCCCTTGCCAGCATGTTATCTGTTAGATTGTATGTCAGGCGGTGCACTCGCTGAATTCTTCTGACACTCATGGCTGCCTCGTAAAATTATTCAGCAGGGATATTATGTGTAACTCTTTAGAAGATCAAGCTAATTAAGTGACTTGGGGCAGAAGTTTGCTTCTTGCAAATGGGTGAAAAGAGAAAGTAGTATTTGGAATGCTACAGACAACAGCTGGCAACTTGGGTCAATGTTGGAAAGCTCTCTGGAAGCAAGTGCACCTCTCCATTGTTTGTATCTTCCTTCTATTTCTCTCTCAAAGCAGCTGCTGCTAAAAAGCCCTTGCAGGTTTACACTATTTGCCCAAGACAGATGCAAAGGAGGGGTAAAGGGACTTTCCACTTCATGTTCTTTCCCCAAGTTTCACTCTCCAAGGAGGCACAGCATGGAAATCTTTAGAGTTTGCTGGGGGGGTGGGGGGAGAGAAAGGACTCTGGCCTTGTCTGCCTGTGTTAATTGATGGCTTCTGCTGCAGCTCTTCACACTTTGAAAAATGGGAACAAATGTTTTTATTTATAAGTGTAAAAAGGAAGGGGGGGAAAAAAGCCGAAGCAAATTAACAGCTTCATTAGGGTGTTAAACTAAAGCTAAAAAAGAGGGAAAAAGAGTATATTCAAAATGCTTCAGTGTCAAAGGCCTAATTCGTTTATGGTAAAGAAGAAAGGTATAGGAGTTTTTGGCTTTTTTTACAAGGGAGGGGAGAAAGAAAGCAAATGAGGAAACGGCAGGTCTTATTTTTGTTTTAATTGCTTAAAAACAATTTTTTTTTTCAGTTGCCCTGTGAATTCTCTAAACTGAAGGGCAACTTATAAAGTTTGCAAGTACAACACATAAGGCTCCTTCCACATGCAATGACTGTGCCAGGCTGATGCTGGCACCACACTCTTCCATGTCCCACACAATGCAATGGGGCTTAGAAAGATGAGCCCATTTAACTATCAGCTTCCCCTCCTGTTCCAGAAGAAATGGCTTTGGCAGCATTTCTTTGAAGCTGTGGGGCAGGCGGTTTCCCATTGGCAGCAGCCCTGCCTCATTTTCCTCCTGGGCCCTGGGATTTCCTCCCTTCAACCCATACCAAGGCATATTACCATCAACTCAAACTCTTCATTTTTTAGTGTTGGAATATTCATCTCCGATGTTAATGTTTTTATGCTGTAAGCAGCCCAGAGACGCTCAAAATGAGATGGGATGGAAAATAAATGTAATAAATAAAACAAACTCTTAGCTCTGCCTTATTTAGAGAGGTGCACCTTTGCTGTTCTCCCCAAGGTAGCTGGTGCCCAGTGGGACCCCTCGCTTTATACTGCAAGGAGGAATATGGAGATCAGACACCAACTGCCGTTTGTCCATCCTCTTCCCTAGGCACCTGGAGTTACAAGGGCCACTAGATATATCTTCACAGAACAATGAAAGACTAATAGGGCTATTTATGTAGCAGGAAAAGATGATCACCAAGGATTTGAAAGGAAATAGCGATGTGGAAGTCTCTTTTAAAAAATATGCATATACTCGTTATGTTGCAAACTTTTTGCTTTGCATTTTTTGTTTTGTTTTGTGGCAGTAGCACATTCTGGAATTACCAACATGAAATGATGCACATACATATATGTCAATTCCATGCAAAATAGGCAAAGAAAAGGCATAAGAATGAAAATCTTCCTGGGATAAAAAAAAAAATCACAGGTATGACATCTAACAGCCATAGAGAAATAGAGACATCTATCATTTGGAAGAAAGACTGAAAGATAGAGACAAAACATTAAAGAGCAAAAACATCAGAGTGACAACAAAAATAATTATCAGGCCCAGGTCTAACATTCGGATGCAAAAGGTGGACCATCAAAAAGAAAAATAGATGCCTTTAAATGGTTGTTTTGGAGAAAAATGGATTAAAAGCAGATCAGTACCAGATGGAATAAAATCAGGCTGTTCACTGCTAGCGCTAATAATGAAATTAAAGTGAAAATATTTCAGACACAAAATATGATGGCAAGGAGAAGACCCTGATATCAGAAATAACCAAAGGGATTAGAAAAAGGCCATCAGAATTCAAGGTTGCTAAATAACCCCACTGATAAGATGAATGTAAAATTACACAAGTTCAGAGAAGCAAGAACTGAGAGTCAAGTCCTTATATTTACATCATAGGTGGTATTCAGCAGGTTCTGACCAGTTTTGGACAACTGGTAGCGGAAATTATGAGTAGTTCAGACAACCAGCAAATACCATCTTTGACTGGAGATTTTACAATATCTTTCCCCTACCACGCCCACCAAGCCATGCCCACAGAATTGATAGTGAAAAAATTTGAATCCCACCACTGATTTACACATGCTCATGTACACACACACACATACACACACACACAATTGTAACTAATCAAGAGGAGAAATAACTTATATTTTGTACAATTTTAATTTCCTGTGCTACATTCCTTACTATCTTTATTTCATGAAGTATATTCCGCAGACGTTTTTTCACTGTAAACATTACCTGGAAGAAGTAAAAATTAGCTTTTTCTCTTCCTTGGTGATTATGGGATAATATGCTTTAAAAGTCATTTATTTGATTTATATTCATATTCATATCCACCGCAATCAGAAATCCTTGCTCAGTGGTTTATGGTAATTACAAGCAACAGAAGTATTTAAATATCCATGGTCAGAACTAAAATATATGGAATTCCAACTATAACAGTTCTTTTCCTTGCCTAGAAGTAGATTTAAAACCAATATTGTTTTTCTGAGCATTTTTAGATTTCAATACATGGCTATTCATTCAATTTTCCCACTTCATAAATACTACTATAACTTCAATAACTGCCTGTATCTCAATTCTTCATATCATCCTCATCCTCATTTTATTTTAATATCACAGATGTCTTCTAGCTTCTCAGATGATTGTGAGTATGGGAAGGATTATTTCACTTTTTTCCTCACCATCTTTCTGAAATGAGTTGAAATATCCCAAGTATGTGTCAATACACTGCATGCAACTTTCTAGTTGACAAGACAAGGGAAATACTATATTAACCTGCAAGGTATCTTTAGATTGTAGATCCTGGCTTATTCAAAATAGTATCAACATGAGCTTTATTGTACTTGGCGTATTAGCTAAAATGTACCACAGAACTAACCAGTATAGTACCCTTACAGTGAACAGGCAATGCTGCATGAGGCATGGAGCACTTAGCATCAGCACTAAGGCTGGTTATGCCTAACTGATTATTTCTCTATTATTAACAAACTTTATGTGAAAGCTTTATCAAGTCCTGCATCTTGGTTATCCAATTCTTCTAAGATAATCTACTGCTACACCCACACTATCTTCTCTGAAAACTTCTCCCAAAGAGAAGGTTGGAGATTGGATGCAAGTTAACTAATACACTGGTTAAGATACAGTCCCTTCAGAATGGAACATAATAGTATGCACTTTGAAGTGGGTAGTAGTACCTCCCATTTCACTCGAAGAGATATTACTCACTACTTGAATCCAAGCCTAGATATCCTAGCCAAATGGGGCAAGGAATACTCTACAAAAAATGGGGCAAGGAATACTCTACAAAATTGTCCAAACCATCTCCTAAGACTTTGCCCAATTGTGCTTAGAAGTGAGAGCAATTGTACTTGTGAGAAACTCAGAAAAATTGTCAAGTGAACCTATCTATCTCCAGACAAGAGTTATTCAGAAGACAGTAAAGATTTGTGATATAGTACCTGGACTATCTTGATTATCACATATCATTGGTAACAGTCTTTGACTGCAAGTTTCCATCATCTATGTTGTATTTTATTTTTATTTTTATTTTTTTATTTTTAATTACATTTATATGCCGCCCTTCTCCGGAGACTCAGGGCGGCTTACAGTCTATGGAGCACCATGCTAGGTGCTCAGCAATAGCCTTCATTCCATTGTATATGCCTGCTTATTATTAGGGCTTTTTGGCCCTCTCAAGCGGCATTTTTACAAAGTCAGCTTATTGCCCCCAACAATCTTGGGTCCTCAATTTACCTACCCCGAGAGGATGGAAGGCTGAGTCAACCTTGAGCCTGGTGGGATTCGAGCCTGCACTAATTACAGGCAGCTTGCACTAAGTGCTAGAGGATTAACAGCCTGCACCACAAAGGCCATTTCTCCAAGATTAGGGATATCTGGGGAGAGATCAAAATATTCAAGAAGTGTTACCCTTACTCCTTTTGTACATGAATACATACAAAAAGAATGGGCGGGGATCATGCCTTATCTTGCAAATTCTGCCCCTTTCACACAGTCCAGCTTCAAATGAACAATTCAGGAATGCATATAATAAATTGGTATTTGTATATTATTTTTTGCTTTAACATTTCTTCACACTGGGGACTGCCAGTTAGGAGGTCCAAAGCCCACATGAGAATTCTATGGCCAGATGTATGAAATACTAAGCTATTTTGTAGCTTCCTCTCAATTTAGTATGTTGTGTGAACCAGTTTGTTATCTATAAATTATTCTGGTTTATTAGGGTGTATGAATCCAGCCAGTTGTGATTTATTCAGTAAATTATGTTAAATAAACTATGATTTCATGCCACAATGAAAATCAGCTGGTAGATTTTGAGGAATGCTTTGCAGCATTTATGTATGTGCTATAATTAAAAATGAATTTGTTTACACACAGTGTGTGAGGGAGAAATAATTCACAGTTTGAGGCTACATCTTTCTTTGTTTTATAAGTAATACGGTTGCTGACAGCTACCCATAGTATTGTGAGAATCCCTGCTATTTCATGTCAGCGGTACTATCTAAAGAAAGGTTAAGAGCTTATCACAGGGTCCTTTTCTCTATATCCAATTCAGTGGGCTCCCACACCTCCCAGAGTCCACTCCAGCCTCCCTGGCCTTTAGGCAACCCACACACCAGCAGACCCTTGCATAGTAGCCCAGTTGTTTTCAACCCCAACCCCTCCCCAGTCTTGTGCTGCTTCTTACTATCAGGAGTAAACTATAATTCTCCTAAACATCAAGTTGCTTCTAATTTCCTATACAGAATAACAAAACCCACAAGCCTTCTCACTTTCAGCACCCTTCCACATCAACTACTCCACAGTCACACAATACCCAACTGCTTTGCTGCAGGGCTTTTATAGCTGCTATTTGCTAAGCAGCTGGGCTGGCTGGGTAAGAGGTCTTAAAGGGAGAAGGCACCATCAGACCAAGTGCTGGCTAATCTCATGCAGCCTTTCCTCTAATTGGCTACCCATTATCCAATAACCATCTACTGTGAAAAAGAATGTCCTTCAGTTTTTCCTTGTTCATGGCTTGTCTCTGAACTGATGTTTACACATTGTAAAAACATACATGGAGATGATATTTATGGTGCCAATTGCATGGATGTTGATGATGAAAGGATTTATATCCTAGTATAGTGGCCCCTTGAAAATGTTTTAACAAAACATGGTCTGCATGTACTGGCTATCCTTGCTTGCTAGAAGAAAGCATCTTGCCCCATCCATTAGCTCTCTTTCTCCCTTTCGCTCTCTCTCTCTCCCAGAGCTTGTATAGATAATATTTACATGTTTTTTCTCCAGAGTTGTGAAATATATGGAAGCATAATGTCAAGTTCTCAGAGTGCCTCTTTCGTATGACAAGTGTGGTTATTGGGCATGTCAGCTCAGATTTCCCATGTTGTTCTGATTGTAAGTGTTTGTGTTGTACCTTTCCACCTCCAAATGTTGATTCTGGAGTTGTTATTTTAGGCTCATAGTAACTGTAAGAAAAATCACATCCCAAATGTTTCTGTCAAAAAGAAGATATGTAACGAGCAAGTCAACATTGAATTCCACTTGTCAAACATCACTTGCTTTCATCTATGGCTTTTGTTATGCAACCTTGTGCTTAGATAAGTTGTGTGAAGTAAATAGAAAATCCTAGTATGTATTTCTTTCTGCCTTACCATGAAATTTTGGACATGGTGACTGAAACTTCTGAAAAGAAGAATATTAAAAACAATTTTTGTGCCTTAAAATTCATTCAGATTTCTTTCCCTATACTGTACAAAACCACCAGATTGAAGTTTTTCTGATGCTACCCCCCTCCAGTGGACAGCTAGGAGAAAAAGAGATTGTATTCATAAAGAAGAGTTTGACATTAAAAAAATTCACACACTTCTGAAATCGACTGTCAAATCACTTCACATCTGTACCTAAAGCAAACAGACATAATGCTAACAGCTTGCTAGAACTCAAAAATGCCACCCACTAATCAGTCCACCTGTGGAGTTCTCAGTCCATCTTGCAAACTGTGGAGCTGACTGCCAAGATGCTTGACAAGAAAATGTATATTTGACTGCTGCGGAAGAAGGGAAATGGAGGATAATGTGCTGTGGTACAAACGACATGCATTTGGCATGGAGCAAGGAAATGTCTCAGGGGAATATGACTTGCCATTTGCTTACCTCTCGGAGATACCTCTCAAAACTGCTGTTTCTTAATTAGTAACCTTATAAATGGGTCACTTGTTGACAAGGCGTAACATTAGCCATAAGTGCTCAGGATAGCCTAAACCACTTCAGTCAAACTATACAGCCAAGGCATTCTGAATGTGCAAGGTTACCCTTTAAAGGGAAATCTAAATGAACAGTAGTGGAAGAAGATTTTCCATGCAGTCTGTGTGTAACTCTATTAATAGGAGTTCATGAAATGGAGAATATTTTGAATATCTCCACTGTTAACCTCCATACCTGAGTCCCTTTTCAAAGCTGCATGAGCAGAAAGCCATCGCTACAATTACAATTCCATAGATAACAACTGACTTTTCCCCATCTTCCTATTTTTGCAAATCAAGAATAATTTTCTAATGTTAGAATTCTTTAGAGGTGCAGGCAGGGGGATGACAGGGAGATGTAGCAACCAGAACTACAAGCAGTATTCTGAGTGAACTCATTAGTTTACTATAAAATATTACTTAATGTATTTCACAAATGTTAACTTCATTTTTTTTTCAGTTACTTTCCTGATTATCCCCATTACTTGTTCCGTTCACAGAAGCTGCACATTGTTTCTGTTAAAAGATGCACCACAATCCTGCAGTCCTGTTTTGGTTAATCACACCTATCTCAAACTCTTATCAGTTTGTAATCTTAATGTGTATGATTTTACATTTGCTTCCATTGAATTCTGTTCTTTACCTCAGTCTTGGACAGATTGAAACCTGTGTGAGAATTGAGCCAATTTGTAGTTTCTTTAGAATTTATTCAGGCACATCAAAAATATCAGGGCTTTTGTCAATGGTTGTGGCTCTCATCTTGTCCCTTGTGAATACCCCTTAGAGACGCCCTTGGACTGTGGAGCTCTGACTGATTTTAATATTTGGTGTTTTGTTTTATTTTTGTTTTCTAAACTTTGGGTTATATAAAATACTGTGAGCATAGGGGAAGCTGCACTTTAAGCACATTATTTCTCTGAAATCTAGCAATCCCAAATTATTTGCAGAGTCTGAACTCGCTGCCTAACAGTGCAACAAACCACAAGAATCAGTGACAGTATTAAGCAGGTAGAGTTATGAAGAAAAATCTAGCATGGCTCTGTCTTTGAGGAAATCATTTAATGAAATCCAACATGTGGCTTTGCTGTGTTTCTACATGTGATATTTTAATTTACTTTTGTTGGATCAGGTCTCTCTCTTCTGCATCAGATTTTCTGGTTGGCTTTGCTAAAGGTTTCTTTCTTTTAATTACTTCTTCACACCTGGATATAATTACCATTCATAAGAGTCTGCTTATTCGCAGGCTTAACTCTCTGTGAGATTTCCCAAGCAAGTTGGCTGCGTGACTAAAGACTGCCTCCTTAAGGATTGGATAAATGAGCTTATTTGATATTTTTAAACTGTTATTATAGTTCTTATAATATCATCAATAACAGCAGCATTGTGTGATCATGAAAATGGTAAAAGAGTTAATATTTTGATTGTTAAAAGATTGTTTCAAAAATAGGAAAGTTTATGAAAGCTCACATGTAGAATAATGTTATGTCACTAAGTGGTTGAACAGCAAAGGCCAACAACTTTTTAAGAAATTATTTTCTACATGCTATATTCTAAGTCTATACATTCACATTCAAGGTTGATTTTTTTCACTTTATTTATTTTTTTACTTTCATTTGTACAAATTTGAAATGTTACTTTAGCATCTGCTCTTTTAAGGCAGTTAGCTCTGGGAAGGCAGTGTGCTTTGCCATAAATTTAGGTCATTAATTTGTATCTGTTCTTTGTTTATTTAAGAAACAGGACAAAAGGGCAGCTGCTGAAACATTTGGCTAGGCTAAGGGGTAGTGGGCTGAATATGCCAGAGTTCTGCGTACAACCAGCTTGAATTTGTATCCACAGCTACAGGACAGCACTTTATGGTACGCCTTTGCCAAGCCATGTGGTGTCCTCAGCATCGCTCAAAATACCTGGAGGATCTTTTGGGAAAGGGATAAAATGGAATGTTCTGGAAAGGAGTGGAATGCAACCAGACATATGTAAGTGTGTGAGAATATACATGAGCTGTTTGGGTTGCATTTTTTTTATTGCATTTGGTTTTTTTTTTAAAAAATGCAGCAAAAATAATTAGAGCAAAACGACTATTTTGAATTGATGCAAATAGCAATAAACAAATTCATCCTAGATTAATTGTCATATACAAGGTCCTAAACTGATAGTTTAGTTATGAATAATTTCTAGAAAATTATTCATAATTATAAAATATTTGGGAGGGGCCGGGGGTTTCTATTTGTTTTCTAAATCTAAATATCCAAAAGAAAATCAAGTCCCTTTGTTGCAGTGGTAGGATCCAATTTTTTTTACTATCAGTTCTGTGGGTGTGGCTTGGTGGGCGTGGCAGGGGAAAGATACTGTGAAATCTCCAGTCAGAGGTGGTATTTGCCGGTTCTCCGAACTACTCAAAATTTCCGCTACCGGTTCTCCAGAACTGGTCAGAATCTGTTGAATACCAGCTCTACTTTGTTGGAATGTCATCTTCACCTTTAGCTTCAACCTTTGGAACAGGTCTACTAGGATACGGTCTGCTTCCAATGAGGTTGCTTTAAACTTCTTGAAAAGGCCTACCCCTCACTGTAGACTTGGTTTACTTAAGAGTTGATATTTTACTTATAAAATAGGAGACATGTATAAAACAAAAATACAAAAGGAAGTTAATTTGTATTAAATTACCCATGCATCTTTAGGGCATGTGATATATGTGACATATCTTTTCAGGTCAAGAAGTTATAACTAGCATTAGAAGTCTTGAAAAGCCTTTTAGGAAATGTGCTTGCTGCTGTGCACAGGGATTGGGCCAAGATGTTTGTTACCTGTGATGAAAAGATATGTTACCTAATAGAATAACAGAATTGGAAACAACCTTGGAGGGCTTGTAGTCCAACTCCCTGCTCAGACAAGAAACCCTATACTGTTTCAAACAACCTCTTCCCATTGTTTCTGAAAAAGCTAATTGCAGTAGTATTTGTTGCGTGTTGGCAAGGGGACAGCATTCCCACTTCATCACAAAGTATTATGCTAGCTTGAGAAGCATAACTTTGTTTCCAAAATTTTGTTGCTGTTTTCTGGTTTTTGCTTCCTGAGAGAGCTGCCTCATTCTGCCTAATGATGGAGATGGCCTGGTGAGCATCCTTCTGCATCAGTATATCCTCCATGGGCTTCCTTGTCAGTAACAGTAGTAGCAAACAAAATGTTCAGAGCCAAATTAGAGTGATGAAAACAAGTTTGATTGTGTTTCCATGTTTTGAGGTTCTTTCTTTTGGACTACAACGTCAGAATTTATCAAAAGAGAGTTTGATAATGCTTGATAGCAAAGGTAAGTAGTCTGTACAATCCATACAGTAGAAAAGATCATATATCAACTTTAGATTTTTTTTGAGAGAAAAATCAGCACATTTTTCTTGTTTTAAAAATAATGTACATCAGATCTATAATATAAAATAGATTTTATAGAAAGAGCATCAATAAGGTAGACCTCAGTGGGAAAAATGCATACACTGTAAAACATAGATTCAAAATCCACATGGCAAAAGTTTATTAGTGGTTTTAAAAAATCCACCTTGTGATTTGATAAACCAATAAATCAGCAGTTCTATGAAATCCATTTGAACTGGTCTTTATTCCTAGTAGTAAGTGGTCTGTGGAAAAGAAGTATTTTTTCCACATTAATTTCAACAAAAATAATTTTCTGGAACCTTCCATGAGCAAAAAAATATACATCATTTCTCTGTGTGTGTGTGTGTGTTTGTGTGTGTGTGTATGTGTGTGTGTGTGTGTGTGTGTGTATATATATATGAATAATATAGTGTCTTGGAAGAATGTGGATTTAATTTTGGCTCCTTGAAATAGCCCAATATCTTATTACCCCAGGTTTTTGTTAGCTAAACAATTAAATATAAAAAAAATGGATATGATCTCCCTCATGGAAAAATATTATAACTGACATAAAGAACAGTGATTATTATTGTGCCTAAATCAACTGAATCAAAAGATTTAGACTGCCTAATAGAGTTTCCCTCCTCTCCCTAAATTGGACAGGAACTATTAGATGGAAGGGGCATCTAGCCAACAGACCTTGATTCTGTTTTCAATAAATAGTTAGAAAGATTTCTAAGCACTAACTAGCCAGCCACATTTTTAGCCTAGTATACTGTGAACACAACAGGGACTGGCAACTCATTTATTAAGCAAAGCTGTTGGTAAGTGCAATCATTGGCTGTGCTTATGATCTTACTTTGGCTTTCTTTTGTTTTACAGAACCGCAAAGGTCATAAACATGAAAACTAGAAGCATAGTTTACTTCTTCACCATCATAACTGTGAACGTTCATTAAACAAAGCAATTGCTAACCAAGGATCACCTGTAAAGGCTTTGGAATCAATATGTCGATGAAAATTCTTAGTCATCCAGGTAGAGCTGTCTGAAAATTGAGCCATGGCAACTGGACTAATTTTTTTTTGTTGGCTTGAGCTTTGGAATCAAATATCTCACTCAGAGGACAGGAATGAATGAAAGTTGACTTTTTTTTTTTAGAAAAGAAACTTCATAATAAGCCCCCAAATATTCAAAGTTCTTGGTTTTATGTTTCATAAGGATGTTCATATTCCAGTCACCTGGTCTCAAATTTTCAATGAGAACCAAATAGGCTGGAACTTTAAGTCTCTGTTAAACCAATGTTTCTCAAAAAATGTTCTTCCCCCATTTGCTACAGAAAAGGAACTAGAAAGAGAAAATGTTACACTTTTTCTCTTTTATTGCTTTTGTTTCTTATAAATTGTTTTTCCTTCCCTCCTGCTTCAGAGAAAGAAATTATCTAGTCCCTGTTCCTTATTACTTTAGAATACTTATAACAATAATAGTTGAAAGGGACCTTGGAGGTCTTCTAGTCCAACCCCCGCCAGCTGAAGCAGAAGACTATACCACGGCTGTCAAATTCCTGGCCCATTGGCCGGATGCGTCACACGCTGGCCATGCCCACGTCCAGTTTAGCGAAGGGGAAAAAAGTCCTATGTCACATGATGCCGCCGTGACGATGTGAGTTTGACACCCCTGCTCTATACCATTTCAGACAAAATTTCCAGTGTTAGAGCACCCACAACTTCTGAAGGCAAGCCATTCCACTGATTATTCTAACCAGTTTAATTGTTTTAACTTGTTTAAAGACATTTTCTTTACAATACTGTCTAACTTATACTTCTTTTCCACTCCTTTACAGCTTGCCCACTTTTATACTTTTCTAGCATCTCTGTGTTTTGCATCGTCCTCTTTATTGCCTCAGACAACTCAAGCAAACAAATATACTCACTTTTGCACATGGGTTTTCTGGCCTGGTCTGGCTGCTATTTTCCGGGTGTAAGTCAGACATGGGAATGAGGAAAAGGAGAAAAATAGTTCATTTTTGCTCTTTTAAAAATATTTATTAAATTTATTTTATTTATAGATTGAAAAAAAAACATTAAAATACAAACTAACATAAAAGAAAAAAGGGAAAAGGAATAATAGGACAAGTTTAAAAGTGCCAAAAAATACATCAAACAAATATATAACAAAAATGAATTTTTAGTACAGAGATAATACAATACAAAACTTCTCTAAATTTAAATGAATAATATCAATTTTTAAAGTACCTTAAAACACTAATAATCTAGTAAAAATCCAATATTTATAACATTTTTAATTTTAATCTAACACATAATTTGTCAAATATAAATTTACCTTTAAAAAACATAATATTTCTCAATGGCAGCTGCTCTAATGGGAGGCTTGATGAGCTGACCTGACTGCTAGCCAGGGCTGGTATGGGTAGATTTTGAGTCAGCAGTCCCATAGTGCAGTGAGACATATATTGTTGAGGACTAGAGCCTTAGTAAGGCAGGAGGGGGGAAATACCCATCTCCTGAGATGCTATGAAACATGTTGCCAGTCTAAACAAAAATTGGACAGAAATTGAGAAAGAGAAGAATCAAAGTTTATATCTGAAATAAATAGAAGCGCTGAAGAGAAAAGGCTGCAGTGAAGTTGGAGAATGAAGTGAAGAGTGTAAGGCAAGTATTGGTTCCTATTTGAGGACAGGAGAAGGATATTCCAGGGGTGGCTTCTCTGGGAATCGGGAAGCAAAGACCCAGAGAGACAAGCTCTACCAAGTAATAGTTTTATAACAAATGAGAGAATATTATAAATTTGGAACTTTAAATTTAGTTTCGATCTATCTGTTTCAAGTCAATTTTTGCAGGAAATTAATTGTTCCAGTATCAATTTCATCAAATTACATGATGAACAGCAGCCCAACTTTACAGGTAAAGTCTTGAATTTAGAACCTTATCTCTTAGCTTTATATGGGATTGCTTTCAGTTTTGTGTTAAATATTTCTAATATGCTACAATTTTCAGTACCATAATCCGATTCTATTTAACTATGGCCTCTCCCCAACAATATACATAATTATCATAAATATTGGCAAGCAGTCTACTCACTCCATGACTAACTATTCATCCTTGTATGAATCAGCCTCCCCCCCAGATACAAAGCAAATTACTTCCAGGTTCCCCTCCACTCCTGTGCTGCTTTCTTTGTTCCATTTGCTACTCTTGGCTTTAACATATTACTATGTCCCACATATGATCAATATCAGCCTTTTCCTTTTTCCTGAAACCGAGTGGACATTCTGTGATGTAACCACTTTTTTAGTGATATTACTATAGGTCCCCAATTTACTCTTCCAACTCTCATAATTACCAACAGAGGTCTTTTTTCCCCTCCCTATAATGTACAAAATGATCTGCCCTTTTATGATTGCCTTGAGAATATCCTATAAAGCCAACGGTGAGGGAGCAGATGCCTCATTCAATTCCAAATAGAAGGAAATCTGTTGTCTCAAATAATCCCTAAATTCAGACACTTTCAGCCAGCTATTACCAAGAGACCACATTTTAAGAGCAGATGTGTTATTAAGGCTGAGAAATGTTATGAGAACTTCGTGATCTGACAAATAAATGCAATTCTACTAAGCATTCCAACATTTAATTTTTTAAAGATTTTTTTTTAATTTTCTGTGTGTGTGTGTGTGTGTGTGTAGATAGCAGACAGGCTGACACTGGAATTATAAGGGGAGATGAGATCTTTCTACGCAAATAATGCAGTATTTTTCAAACACGATTTAAGTATTTTTGAAAAAAAGGCAGATTTGAATCTGATCATACATTTTTTAATATATTTTTCTCTCTAGGAAAACTAAGAAAGTGTGTAATATATACATGTACACGCAAGCATATGCACATATGTACACCATTCCATTGAGTCCGATTCTTGGAGTCCGCCTGAACAAGACCCTGCAACTTTCTAGGCAAGATTTTTCATAAGTGTTCACCATTGCTTCCTTCCTAGGCCTGAGAGACAACAACTGGCCCAAGGTCACCCAGCTGCACTGTTCCCATCACAGGACTAGAACTCACCATCTCCCAGTTTCTGGTCACCCAGCTGCGCTATTCCCATCACAGGACTAGAACTCACCATCTCCCAGTTTCTGGTCTGATACTTTAACCACTTCACCAAATTGACTCTCCAATCTAAAACATATACTGTAGATAAATTTTAGATATGTTTAGCATTATGGTCTTAAATTGAAGACAGGGTGCAGACTGTTTACATGGAAACCTATTTACTGATTATATTTTACTGATGATATAACCCATTGATTTTGTTGAGGTTTACTTCTGAGTAAGTAATTGACCTGGGCAAAATCTGCAATGGCATTTCATATCACGTGGCTTCAAGCAAAGCACTCATTCTAAGCTGTTTTATGAAGCAATTCTACCCCATTTCCAAAAGGGAAGTGCTCATGTTGCTTCACTTGTTCTGTACCAACTGCTTCCTCTGGCTGTTCCAACAAGTAGAAAGGGCTCCTTCTGGACATGCAACACATACACAATAACCTCATTCAGCTATTGGAACTGCCTAGTGAAGTGGAAAAATCTGTAAGACCCAATTTATGAGTGAAGACTACATGATCTGCTTGAACCAGGTTTCTTTGAACAGCACTAAGGACAGAATACAAGGTTATGCCCAGTTAAAGAGAGTACAACTTTCACATAGGTGGATAATAAATGCTGATCAGTAATCATGGCAAATGCAACTGGTAAATCAGACGAATCTGATAGAAAGCCCCCCTGGCGACGGCTGCAATATGTTCTTCTAAAGACAGCCGTACGTCCAGGAGGACACCCAAGTTGCGCGCCCTTTCCACAGGGGTCAAGACCTCTCCCCCCATGGCCAGCGAAGGAACCAGCTGGCTGTATCTGGGCGCAGGAAACCACAGCCACTCGGTTTTGGTCGGGTTGAGACGAAGCCTGTTACGACCCATCCAACTCCGCACGGCCTCCAGGCATCGGGACATCACTTCGACGGCTTCGTTGGGGTGGCCCGGGGTGGAGATGTACAGCTGAGTATCGTCAGCGTACTGATGGAACTCCACCCCGAAGCCACGGATGACCTTACCCAGCGGCTTTACATAAATGTTGAACAGCAGGGGCGAGAGCACCGACCCCTGAGGCACCCCACGTCGTAGGGGCCTCGGGGCCGATCTCTGCCCCCCCGTCAACACAAATTGCGAGCGGTCGGAGAGGAAGGAGGTGAACCACCGCAACACGGTGCCTCCCACCCCCAACCCCTCCAACCGCTGCAATAGGATACTGTGGTCGACAATATCAAAAGCCGCTGAGAGATCTAACAGGACCAGGACAGAGGAACAACCCCTGTCCCGGGCCCTCCAGAGGTCATCCACCAACGCGACCAACGCCGTTTCCGTGCTGTGCCCGGGCCTGAAGCCCGATTGGAGGGGGTCAAGATAACTCGCTTCATCCAGGTACTGCGGGAACTGACGTGCCACCACACTCTCAACAACCTTCGCAACAAAGCGAAGGTTGGAGACAGGACGATAGTTAGATAACAATGCTGGGTCCAGGGACGGTTTCTTGAGGAGGGGCCGCACCACACTTGTCACTAAATGAAATCCTGGCTGTGCTTATGATCTTACTTCAGCTTTCCTTCGCTTTACACACCAGTACACTCCAGAAATAGTGACAAAATGACTTTTTTCATTCCCATTATAACTTTCCAGTGTCCAAAAAAGTCACTAAATAAGGACTATTTGTATAAGGTCTGTTAAATTGTTTTCATTGAAAATTGGTAAATCTACAAATTGATATGTCCCACTTATCCCATCTCAGAGTTTAAATGATGAAATTATAAGTAAACTTTAATACAAAATGCAAAATAAAGGAAGCTTATTAACTATAATCCACAATGCTCAGCATCTAACAAAAACACATTTTCCAGTAAATAGAACTTGGCTTGACAAGATTGTCTGAAGAATTCAATCTAAATCTCCCAGCTAAACCACAGGCAATAAGGAATTGATGACTGATTTGACCATTTACTTTATTGTCCAACTTATACTCTTCAGCTGACAAATGGACCTCTTTAAACCTTGACAGTAACTTCAGATTGCCTTTAGGCTAACATAAATGATGTACAATCCTCAAAATCATTCCCTTTCATTCAAAACAAAAGATCAGCCATATAAAAATGTGTGAAATAGTCTGCTATTAATAGATATATAGTACTGTATTACTACTTCTCTTGAAGTCACCAGTAAATATAAAATTTATGCAGATGTTTTAATGACATTCTGGGGGATTCAATTATCCAATGATTGTATTAATCTTGCAAGTTGAATTTGAAGAAAATATTTAAATTTGCTGGATAAAATTGTCAAAGCATTTTTGTTCTCCAACTTTTGAGAAGTCATAAGCACTATTTAATCTTAAAAGATATGGTGATCAAACATAGTTTAGAACACATGCCATTGCCCCCCAATCTTGTCACAAATCAAATTAAGTGGTATTATTTTATTCATAGAAAGTGTTCTGTCTGATGAACCCAGAAACATAGCAATCTTTGCCATGATGTCATGTGCACATAGTAGTTCATCAATAAAATGGATAAATTAGTTTAAGAATTAATCAGTTGGTCAATTGATCAATTGGTATGTTTTATTTTTCCACTTAAGTATTTTATAGAAAAGAAGAATGCTAGTATACCTATTTGTTATTATTTAAAAGGCACAATATTCCTAATAGCAATAACAGAGGAAGAGATAGACAGAAATAGGGAATTAGTATTTGCCAAGACAGAAGAAGGAAAAATACAAGGAAAACGACCCAGAGTTTTGCAGGCTCTGTGCTACTAGAGCTTTGAACTTCAGTAGTACAGGGCAGAAAGCCAGTTTGATGTAGTGGTTAAGGTACTTGCTAGAAACCAAAAGATGGTGAATGCTAGTCCTATCTGAAGAACAAAACCAGTTGGACAGCCTTGAGCCAATCATTCTCTCTTAGCCCTAAGAAGGAGGCAATGCAAACTACTTCTGAAATCTTGCCAAGAAGATTGCAGAAATTGGCTGGTGTCTTTGTTTATGTGAGGGAAATGCTTTGGGACAATTCTGGCACCTTTTATCTTTGTGGGCTTTCTGTTATAGGAAGGGTTTTGAAAACAATACAAAAACCTCATACCTGTATTTTTTAATATACTGTATAAATGTAAAGCTATAAGTAGATGACAAATTCAAACAGGGCTTCATTTTGCTTCCTTATATCCACAGATTGATTTGTTTTTCAATATTTACTTGCTTTTTCATTGTTACATTGGACTTTCCTTTTTCCTCCCTGTTGACTTCCTAAATGAAGATCTAAGTGTTTTTCCAAATTTATATTTTTTAAAGAACTTATTACACTGTGACTTTATATATCTGTGTATATTTATACATATGTATGCATGTATATATTTCATTTGTTCAATGTATCTACACACACAATCTTTAATGTATTTACAGATATTAATATATGAATAAAATAAAATTATATTTTAGAACATCCAAATTTAAAATTTGGCTATTGAAATTCCTATAGAGGTAACATGAGATTCTGGTTGCTGTAGAGTTTCATGAACTAAAATTCATTTTTAAACTATGTTTCAAGGAATTGGAGGAGTGAGAAGAATACACCTATAGGTAGTCCTCAACTTACAACAGTTCGTTTAGTGGCTGTTCAAAGACACTATCACCATTTTTTGCACTTACCACTATTGAAGCATTCCTATGATATGTAATCAAAATTCAAATGCTTGGTAACTGATTCATATTTATGACAGTTGCAGTATCCTGTGGTAAATATGATCACCTTTTGTGGCCTTCTGGCAAGCAAATTCAATGGGGAAACCAGATTCAATTAACATGTTACTAAGTTAACAACTACAATGATTCACTTAACAACTGTGGCAAGAAAGGTCATAAAAAAAAGCAAAACTGACTTAACAATTGTTTAACTTAGCAACAGAACCTTTGGATTCAATTGTGGTCGCAAGTCTAGGACTATTCATATTTATGAAAAAATATAGATGCATTTGATGTGATTAACACCAGTTAATGACTTTTTCTGTTGCTAAGTTTTAATAGATAAGTATGAAATTAAAAATACATACTTTGCACACTTCAAACCCAAGCAGGTACTGCTAACTTCATCTATCAGTCAGGGTCCATTCCCCCCACCCCCCATTTTAATATTGTTTAGTGGCAAGAATAAAATCTTGCAAAAGTATGTAGAGGAAAAAATTGTAAGTAAAGCCATCATCATATGTGTAGAGTTACTAAAAGTTTCTGGGATCCAAGCATTCAAAATTTCTTGTTTGTAATAGTGGTCTTCATTCTGCAGGGGAATTCTTTCAGGATCATCAAGTTGAGAGCTCAGGTTGACAAACATTTGAGTCCAGATGCCAGCCTCTGCTAACTATAGCTCTAATCCTTCAATTTGTGACTATTAGAAATCATTTAACTCTATATTAATGTAGACTACTAGATCTGGATACTTAATTATTTTAATTGTCTGTTCTAAATTTCTGCATTAATTAAGTCTTCCACCACATTGACCATTTATTGAATTTAAAATGTGCTGGTACCTTATATGCAAGGGCTCCATTTCATTTTGCACATTCAAGCTGCTACCTTGAAATACATTTTTAGTTGGGGAAAATACTTTTAAGTTTTAGTTCTCACATCTTGTTTGAAAATTTGAAGTTTAGTGTCAAAGTATTTTATGTATCCAAACATAATGTTAATACTTTTGCCAAAACCTTGTAACTTTAAGCTCCATTCATTCACTGAATTTGAAGTTCCTCCATAATGGATCTAGAATATTAAAACAATAAAAAAAATCATATTGAAGTTACTAATTTCAAAAGAAATCAATGTTTATTTTAAGAAATATAATAACATCACATGAATATTTGATTATTATTCATTGTATTCACCAATTTGTAGGGCAGATCAAATTGAAACCAGTAGTCATTCAGAGTTGCTGTATCAGTGAGATTGGTGGCATAAATATTTAATAAATAAAATAGATAATTTACATTTCATAAGCCTAACTTATGACTTCTATAATTTTCTAAGAGTTCTCACAATTTCAAAATCCATTTCTCCCAACTTTCATGATATCTTCAAAGGGATTACAAGTTAATTGACAAACACTCAGATTCTTATGTGCTTATAATATCACATTCATTAAGTGATACAATTTATTATTTAAATTTCATTATGTTCTTGGCCATAAATTGTATGTACATTTTTAAAAAATTCCTCACAGGTGTATTGCCAAATAACTAACACACATTTTTAATGCAGTCAGTTTGCTCATTTATGCCTTTTCTGTGAAAAGTGCCTCATAAATTTGCGATCTGATTCCATCAGAATATGTTAATTTTAAATTATTTATTGATTTCAATTCAACTTGTCTTAAAATATTGACATTTTTTCAAGATTAACCAATTGTTTATTGATAATAAATGTTTTTTTAAAAATCTCTGCAGCAATGTTGAACTGGCACAAAATAATTCAATGCACTTCTTGTTCACACGAACACAAAAGCTGCTTTCACATGAATGCTGATAGTGTGCTCACCGATATCCTCTGTGCTTATGCCTTGAAAATCAGCTTTGCTGAGCAAATAACCACCCTGTGCAGCGGCTGGTAGACAATCAAACTGTGCAGCTGCCATGTTCCTATCGCATTATGCAAGTTGCTCTCTCTTTCCTGTTACCACCAATCACAGTTTTGAAGATGACAGATCACATGCTGATACAGATGGTGAAATCCATTTTAAGCTCTGGGTGGTATATGGTCACACATTTCTTGCATTTTTTTTTCATCCAGTTTCTTTTCCAATTAAAAGAGGGAGAACAGTTGTTGGGTTATCTGAACAAGATGGCAGTAATCAGTGACCTTCACCGCATCTCTCTCTCTCTCTCCATCTCCCTTTCTCCCTCCCCATCTCTCCTTCCCTCCCTTCCTCCCTCTCTCTCTTAGCTACCATTTTGCCAAATGAACAGGTCACTGGATTAGAATATAGTTGCTAAATGAGGAGTGGGTGTAACTTTGTGCTTTCAACTCATTGTAGGAAGGTAGGGACATTTCCATTAGCTTTTGCCAAATATAGTTTTTAAGCTTTTATTCAAAATAGTAAATAGTATTGGTTTAATTATAGGTTCAAACCACAGTAGTGAATCTAACTAATTTCTTCATGTGCTTGTTTTCAGAACCTATTAATAATATTGCAGCATCCTCATCATTTTGGAAATACATTTCATTTCATTCATTTCTTTCTTTTTCTTTTTTTGCAAAATGTTTTTTTTTAAAGATAATGCTATTTTAATCAGTTTAACAACTGATTGCTAGGGCTGCACTCACTTCAAAACTGATATGAAAGAGGTGCTGTGTTCCTCTCTGCTATTCTTTAAAGCAACCTGGTTTTTTCCCAGTTTTCTACATGAGCCCTGGAAAAAAATACTCCCAAATTTTATTAATTTTAACAAGCAGACTCCCTAAAGCTGTGGCATTTATTTCAGGCTCCTGCAGAAACCTGAAGAAAGTTGGGCTGCTTGACTGAATAGCAGAGAGGTGTTGTGTTTGCCTGAGGCCCAGAGCATTTCCTCCAAATGATTTTCCAAATGCACACAGCCTTGTTGATTACTCTCATTTTATTTCCTTTCACCTGAAGAGGACAGTGCTGATTAGCCATTGCTCTCCATATCCAAGCAAACTTTGTGATGAAATTACTTTTTCCAACTCAGTTGCTCATATCTCTTTTAGTAATAATCCAAAATTACTTTTGTAGAAGACGGCCTGCTCTGGTGAGGGCAGCAGAACATTAGAAGCAGAAGACTGGGCAGGTGAGCAAGTTTTCTTTCAGGAAACTAACTGTCATTATTGATCATCCCACTGGACAATTCCTGATAAACATCTGAGAAATTCCAATGTTTCCCAGAAAATAGTTTAAACACGACTATTTTAGGGGCCACTCATTTAGGATGGCCCAATTGTTTCAGAACTCTATGGCAACTACAAATCTATTGCAGAGATTAAATGGCTCAGTTGTGTCTTAGTTGCAGGGCATGTCTGAGATTTAATGATAACTAAAGTGAGTGCTTGTTGCATAGCAACAGTACTTAGTGGATTGTTCTGTATCAAACTAACTAACTAACTGGCTTGGATCCAGATTTCAATCCACTGGTGGTAGTATCCCCTGAGTGAAATCTTGCTCATAATGACCCTGCTGTGGAATAGGAAGGTGAGAAGCTGATTTTTCCTCCAACAACCCTTACCATCACCTTTCATCATTCTAGAGGAGCTCCAACATGTCAGAGCAGATTGTTTTAGGATATAGTGGAATGCAATTAAGAGACTTATTTTCCATCCCAGCATCAGAAATGGTCTAGTAATACAAAAGTCTTCCATAGACATATAAACAGTCTTCTGCCAATCCTAGATAAATGCTGAATCAACCGATTTCTTTTCTCCCACCTGGGTGGCAGGTAAACATCTGTAACTCAGTCTTTCTCTCACCCAACATTCTACTGACTTTTAATTTGAAGAAATATCTTCAAAACGTTTGAAGAAATATCCCTTGAATACATACTGAATGTAATGAAATAAAATTGTAATATGAAGTAATTTTGTGGTATTTAGGATTAGCTTGAGAAGTAAAATCTGTTATAAAGAACAATGCTAACATTGTTTAGTTTTATTTATGCTTTCTACCAATGATGTTGCATCCTTAAATGTATTCTTGCAAGATTCTTTTTTTCCAGAGAACTTGGATGTATGGAACTTTGCAATAGCCACCAGCAGATAAAGGAAATTGCTACTATACCATTGAACTCTTACTTATTCACTTACTTTGAACTCAGTGTGGCTTACAAGATAAAAAGATCAATGAATAAAAGCAAATATTAAGAATTAATATAAAATGAAAGGGAACCAGATACAATTATATCAAAATTCATTTGTAGTCATGAATCTACAGGAACATGTTGAAATTTTAAAAATTTTGACCATACAGTTTGTAAAATTAGACATGCAATATACTTTTGTATGTGTATGTGTAAAAATAAGGGTATGTAGTACAATGAAGCAGGCAAACTCTTAAAACAGCCCATTACAGGCCTTTCTAAATATATTGTTTAGAAACAAGAAAAGTTTAAGAAATCATACATAATCTGATATTGCATTAAAAGAAACTGAGAAATAAGTAATGAATAATTGATACAACCAGTGATGAAAGTACTAAATGCAAGGTCAAGATATAGCAAAATATGCAATAACTTTAATAGGTGATTTAATTCCACAAATTGAAGAAATGGAGGCACCTGGAATTACAGGAAGACCTGAATTAGATGAATGCAATAATAAAAAAGTGTTATATTTCTGAATATAATTTTGTGAAGATAATTCTTTGAATATTGAAGCCAATGTTTGCTTCAAATAACATAAACAGAATAACAAACCTAGAAGGAATTTTGGATGTCTAGTCCAACACCTGCTTAAGCAGGAAATCCAATACCATTTCAGACAAGTGGTTGTCCAATCTCTTCTTTAACATCTTCAGTGTTAGAGCACCCACAACTTCTGGAGGCAAGCTCTTCCACAGATCAACTATACTAACTGTCAAGAAAGCTGAAGAAGTTTCTTGGATGAGAAGTGAAATGTGTTCAAAGAAAAACCAGAAAGTGCAGTTGCCTCTTGAAAAAGCACCTTTGGGACAACTGTCAGGAAATTTCTCCTTAGTTCTAGGTTGGTTCTCTCCTTGATTAGTTTCCATCCATAGTTTCTTGTCCTGACTTCAGGTGCTTTGTGGAGCCCCTTTGATATTGGAAGATTGCTATCATGATACTTCTAGTCCTTCTTTTCATTAAACTAGACATACCCAATTCCTGCAACCATTCTTCATATGTTTTTAGCCATATAATTCTAGATATGGATATGATGAGAGGTGCAACATCATAATCAGCTACATAACAGAAAATAGATGGATAAATACAAATCAGTCACTTTCAAATGAAAACTGTAACAAATTGTGAACTATCACATAGGTACAGTCTACTGTAGTACAGTCTACTACAGTTTATTTTAAGCTAAGTAAACACTGCCCAAGAAGTCAAAATCTAAGGGTAATCAGAGAAATGTCAACCTCACAAACGTACTTTATTGTTGAATTGAAGTAGTAGATATTTTTACTTTTTTAGGATCAAGTCCAGCAGAAGTAGAAATAGATGCAATTAAATCTTGGAATAAACGTAATACTAAATCTTTACAAAATAAAAATGAGTAAAGATATGTCTATGACAGTATAGATACGAATTGGCAAAATTAATGCTTTTTTTCCTGTGATAACCTACAGGTATGAAAAGTACGTTCAAGAAAGAGCAAGAAAGAAGTAGACAGGCATCTTTGACTTATGGATTTGAAAACTGTTACTAGCAGCAGCATAGACCATCAGTCCCCAACTTTTGTGGCTCGGCAGCCCAGTTGTGAAGGGAGAGGGGAAGTGGGCCCTGTGAGCATCCACTGACATGGCTCTTGCGTGAGTGGCAGGCCAGTGTGCATGAACACAGCTTGACTTGTGTGAGCGGCAGGCCAGCACACATACATGCAAGTGCCCACCAACCTGTTGCTCATGCAAATTGAGCTGCACACACATGCACGCTCTGGCCAGCCACTCGCGTGGCCCAATTCCAAATAAGACATGGCTCCATAGTGGGCCGCGGCCCAGGGTTTAGGGATTCCTGGCATAGACTACAAAAAGAACCAATTAATCAGTCCTAGACCAACAAACACTGACTTCTCCTTTGAAGCAAGATCAGCAAGCATAAACCCACAAATTCTAGAATGTGAAATGAGTATATGATAGACAAAATAAACATGTATAGCGTATTGCTCTACAATCTTTTTCTCAGATAAAGTAATGACAAGAGTTTTAATTGTATATATATATATATATATATGTATGTATGAATGTATGTATGTGGCAATGGTGGGATTCAAATTTTTTTACTACCAGTTCTGTGGGTATGGCTTGATGGTTGTGGCAGGGGAAGGATACTGTAAAATCTTCAGTCAGAGGTGGTATTTGCTGGTTCTCTGAACTACTCAAAATTTCCGCTACCGGTTCTCCAGAACTGGTCAGAACCTGCTGAATACCACCACTGGTATGTGGCAAAGTAAGATGAACACAAGCATTACCTCTGAGAAAAAAAATTAAGCTGCATGTTCTTCAGCCCGAAATATGTATAATCAGACAAATCAAGCAGGAATTTTCCAGCTGTGACCTAAGCAAAAACTCTATTGACCTGAAATCTGCTCTCGTCCTCCCCTATTCCCCCACCCCAATTTTCCTGGAGTTCAACTGTTGTTTATTTAAAGATTTGGCAGACAAATAATTTATAAATTAAAATATAATTTAATATAGGGCAAACTGTAAATCGATAGTACATTTAAATTCTTCATATCTTATTGCATTAATTTATGTAATATAAACCATAGAACATTCTTAGAATGTTTTACTTTACTATCGGGAATGCAACCCACCAAGGAACATAAGGACTGCCTGTGACAGAAACTAGAACAATGGGGAGGTGTGTTCTTCTTGACCCAGTGCAGGAAATCCTGCATGCCTTGCATGGAAAAATATCATTTTCCTTTTCTGACTTACAACTTGATTTGAGGCAGAATTTCATAGGCTTGGGTGAGCATTCTTTGAATGGAAATGCTAAATGACATCAGTTCCATTCCTGTTTGAAAAATAATTTTACCATTGAAATCTATACATTGTTTTAGAATAGGAATGCTAATTACACATTAAAAATATGGAATAGTACAAAACAATTCAATAATGTTCAGTCTTAATGTCGGACTCCAAAATGAGATGATTTATGCATTATGCAACTGTGATAACTGAAATCTTTCTCATCCAGCTGGTACTTCAGTTCTCAGAATTCCCAATTAGTACCTCAATACATTAGAATAGAATAGAATAGAATAGAATAGAATAGAATAGAATAAGCTGGAAGGAACCTTGGAGGTCTTCTAGTCCATCCCCCTGCTCAAGCAGGAGAACCCAAACTATTTCAGATAGGTGACTGTCTAGACTCTTCTTAAAAGCATCCAATGATGGAGTGCCCATGATTTCTGGAGGCAAGCTCTTCCACTGCTTAATTGTCCTCACTGTTAGGAAGTTTCTCCTTAATTCCAGGTTGCTTCTCTCTTTGATTAATTTCCAACCAGTGTTTCTTGTCCTGCCCTCCGGTGCTTTGGAGAATAATTTGACCCCCTCTTCTTTGTGGCAGCTCCTCAAATACTGGAATACTATTATCGTATCACCCCTAATTCTCCTTTTCTTTAGACTAACCAAATCCTGCAGCCATTCTTCATATGTTTTAGTCTGCAGGCCTTTGATCGTCTTAGTTGCTCTTCTCTGAACTTTTCCCAACATCTCAATATCTTTTTGGTAGTATGGCGACCAAAATTGGTTGCAGTATTCCAGGTGTGGTCTTACTAGGGTTTTATAAAGTGATACTACTGGTAATACTTCATGTGATCTTGATTCTATGCCTCTGTTTATACAACTCAGGATTGTATTAGCTTTTTTTTTGGTTGCTGCTGCACATTGCTGGCTTATATTCAAATGATCATCCACTAGGACTACAAGGTCCCTCTCACAGTTACTGTTTTTGAGCCAGGTTTCACCTAATCTGTACAGGATATACTGTACATTGAAGAAAGCTTTGGGCATAGTATCTATTTCTTCTCATCATAAACAAATGGAGAACAAATAATCAAGATCTATTCCATTCTTTTCCTCCAAAGTGAAAACATAAAGAGAAAGGGAAAAATTCACTGGACACAATGCAGCTAGATATCTGAACTAGCTGGATCTCCCGCTTCTTTCCTTTCTCATTGCTGAAAATAAAGGGATCTCACAATTTTTGTCCTTAAATACCTAAGGATTCACAAATCATTTTAGGCTGAGGACTGTCACTTGGAGGTTTTCTGATATATTTGGAGATATAATCCAAAAGGTGGGCAAGACCAGAACAGTTGAGCTGGACTAGAACAAGAGTCCAAAAATAAACTATCAATTATGAAAAATAAGGTGAATGTATGAGTTAAAGTAGACTATTTCAATCAAGTCAAGGTTAACCTTTGCTCTTAAAAGAAGATGAAGATGATTGTTCTGAGCAGAAGACAGTCATTCAGAATAAAAATCATCCTAACATAATGAGGGTAATTGCCAGCTTCAAGACAGGTGCCTCCAGCTGAAGTGTCATGGTTTAGAAAGTAATTTTCTGACACTTGGGAAATGATCAATGAGCAAAGTTAGGTGCTGAGAAAAACACGGGCCACTGTGTAAAACACTGCTGAATTGCTTGAATTTCTTGCTCTCTTGGTAGATGACTATAAACACTTGGCGTCTGTCATGATACACGGGTAATCTGTTCATAACTGTACAGGAACTAAAAACGAATCTGCCATATACACAGATACAAAATCAGGTTATGTTGCATGAGCAACTCTGAACAAAATATATTAACTCTGACCCTCCCCCTTTCTGAGCCCCAGTGGAAATTACGAGATAATTTAAGCACAGCTGTCCTGCTGTGCATTTGTATCTATAGCCCTGGAGGATGGTGACATGTCTTAATAGGAATGGCTGTCCCAGAACAAAAATAATGAGAGAAACATCTGCCTCTCTGTTACTCTCTCTTCTACCACCCGACAAATGGCATTTCTGATTCAAATTTGAGATTTGTATTGGCTTGTCAAAAATGAAACAGAGATATATGCCTTCATTTTAATTCCCTCAGAATCTTTAGTAAGAGAATATTGAACATTCTCTAAACTTAATGAATGTGTGTGTGAGTGTGTGTTAGGTTTTTGAGCTGATAAATAATATATATATATATATTCATTAATTTGCAAAAGATTATTATTATTTCCTGCCTGTGACTAGAAAGAACAGCTGACATGTGGGAGTCCAGACTGCAGCTGGGTGAATAGAACTCATGAAAGCGATTTAGCAGTAAAAGCTGCTGAGTCACTTTGGCTGATACTTATGACCTTGTTTAGTACTGAACTTCTGGCGTTTTTGTGTGTTAATGAAAGGAAAAGCAAAATAGCACAAACCCACCATGTTCTCTCAAGATGTTTACATTGCATTACCCTTCCCCATTTCCTGGGTGTTCCCACATTCTCCTCACTTTGTTTAAACTTTATCTCTTTTATTTTTACCATCACTTTTTGACTGTTGCTTATCTATTAGATACCAACTTAAATGAAGAGGATACAGGAAGGCTTCAAGCATCACACCTATCTATGCACCAAATGCCTAATTATATTCCATTTAGAGATAACTATCATGTAATCTGCAACTCTTACATTGCAAAAACATATGGACTACACAACACAATCAGGGCAAAGCAATAGACACAATCTACATAGACTTCTGCAAAGCCTTTGATTCACTGGTACATGACAAACTACTCCTAAAACTAAAATCTTATGGTATCTCTGGACACCTGCATAACTGGATAGAAGCATTCCTGTCAAACAGACAACAAATGGTCAAAATTGGGAGAGTCCTATCCAATTCTATACGTGTCAACAGTGGTGTCCCCCAAGGCAGTGTTCTAGGATCAACTCTTTTCATACTCTACATAAATGACCTCTGTGATCATATCAAGAGCAACTGCATTCTCTTCGCTGATGATGTAAAGCTATTCAACACCACAGAAAATACCGCTACCCTTCAAAAAGACCTTGACTACGTATCAGAATGTCAAACAAATGGCAACTTCAGATCTCAACAAATAAATGTTCTGTCCTACATATTGGCAAAAAAAATCAGAAAATAAAATACAGGCTGAATAGTCAAGACCTTGTTGATGACCCAAACTCTGTAAAGGATCTTGGAGTACTCATCTCAAATGACCTAAGTGCTAGAGCCCACTGTAACTACATAGCCAAAAAGGCGCTAAGAGTTGTTAACCTAATCTTACATAGCTTTTTCTCTGGTAATATTACACTAATAACTAGAGCATACAAAACATTTGCTAGACCGATACTCAAATACAGCTCATCAGTCTGGAACTCACATTACGTATCTGATATTAACACAGTTGAGAAAGTCCAGAAATATTTTACAAGAAGAGTTCTTCACTCCTCTACTTGTTGCAGAATATCTTATGCCATCAGACTCGAAATTCTAGACCTAGAAAACCTTGAACTATGCTGCCTTCGGTCCGATCTAAGTATAGTATATAAAATCATACATTGCAATGTCCTACCTGTCAATGAATACTTCAGCTTCAACCATAACAACACAAGAGCAAACAATAGATACAAACTCAAGATTAATTGCACCAAACTTGATTGCAGGAAATACGACTTCAGCAACAGAGTGGTCAATGTCTGGAATACTCTACCTGACTCTGTGGTTTCTTCCCCAAACCCCAAAAACTTTAACCTTAGACTGTCTACTATTGATCTCACCCCTTTCCTAAGAGGTCTGTAGGGGGCATGCATAAGCTCACCAACGTGCCTACCGTCCCTGTCCTATTGTTTCTTTTATATTTTATTTTTCTTATATGTATCCATGTATTCATAACTATGTTATACTCATACCTATTATCTTGTAAGCAATTGACAAATAAAATAAATAAATAAATAAAATAAGCTGCCCCTTCTATTAGCTATGTTTATAGCAATCCTAAGGACCTCAGGTGAGGGTGAGAAAGTTAAGGCACAGTACTCTCCTGGTCCTAATTTGTGCAGAACTAATTTGAAGTGAAGCAGTTAGAAAATGCTTTCAGGGAAAATGATGTTCAGGGGAGGATGAGAAAGAAGAAAGAGAATGGGTCAAAAGAAGTGGGAATTAACTGGGCTTACCTGCAAGTGTTTTACACCTGTTCACTATTGGCAGGCACCTCTTCAACAAGTTTCCAAAAAAGAATGTAGCCGTCGTTGAATAAAAATTGCTTACCTCAATTCTTAGAATACAAAAGGCTGCGCAACCACACAAAACCTGCAAAATGTGGAAGAAGATACCTTAACACCAGTTCAATTTCATCTTCATCTTCATAGACATACTTTTTTTGCTGCCTTTAAGGATAAACAATGAGCAAAGGCAATTTATTTACCTTTGAATATATATTTTTATTTATTTTGTACTGCTTTAAAAATAGCACAAAAAGAAGGAATAAATATATACACAAAGAAAATTGTAATGCAAATGCATAAATAAGTTACTCACCCAACATGTTTTAAAAAGTGAAACAAAGAACAGAGGAAGAAGAAGAAAACCAAAGGTTCTGAATATATGTTGATGACTGATTTAGATCCCTGATTATTTCCTATACGATCTAGGACATGGTTCCAAAGTTAGAGTAGAAACATTACTATCATTTGGTAAGCACAGTTGATACTTCCATTCCAGTAAACAGCGCTGAACTTCTTCCAGCATCTATGATCAAAGAAAGAATTGCAGCTGTTAGCATCTAAATCCTGGCTCTTATTAATGTTGCTCCATGCAGTTGAATTCTAAAGCACACATGCCTGTAAAAAAAAAAAAAAAAAGCAAGGTATTGTGGCATCACAAGATATTCCTAGTTGAACGATTTTTAACAACTAGTTATATATTTTGGGCTGTATAATATTCTACATTTTACTTAGAACTTTATGTCACTGGTTTTGTTAGGCCAGATCTAGGTAGGAGGCTTGCATGTGTAGGAGGGCTTCCTTTGTCTATTAATCCCTAGATGGATGAAGTATTGTGCACACAAATGCTGCTATGTGTAGTTTCTGTCCTTGAATCAATTCGATTGTAAGTACAAGACCCTGTTTAAAGTAGCAATAGGCATTTCAGTGTTTGGGTTACCCTTCAGGGATAGGATTTTAATACATTTATACAGAGGGCAATGTGCAATTTTTAAAATATACATTTTCTATATAAAGATATAGGCAAAGTCCATTTAAATCAAATGGACAACCCTGTAGCAGGAAGAAAATGCTTCCAACCCAATTTGCCTCTAAATTGCAACCTGTTTATAAAGTTCCCAACTTGAAATGAATAGCATGTGTTGTTACATACTGGCAAGTATTCCAACTATCAGGAGAACATTTTCTGACCTAAGACTGACCTAAGATGACACATTACCAGTCCATTTTTAGCAAGTCAACAAAGGATGGGTTTCCCAACCACCCTAATTGTATAAAAACAAGAATTACCAGTTTTGAAGATAGGATTCTAAAGACCTAATAGTCCCCAAATACATGCATTTTAGGACTAAGAACCTCTGACAGGGGCTTCCTGCCATTCTCAATTACCCTAGGCCTATTTCCTTCCCCATCTGTCTTCCTCAGTGCTCTGCACCATGCCTTCCTCTCCCCTTTGCCCTTTGGGTCTCACTACCCCCTCCCTACCACTGCCATTTATTCTTTCAATTCCGAAATGCTCTGCTATATTATTTCCCCTGAGCCTTGTATTCTCATTTGAAAAACCAAGTAAAATGAAGTGTGTTTGACTTAAAAGACATTAACTAGTTACTACAGTATGAATTTTAAAAATAATAACCCAGCAGCCAGCACTATATTGTTTTCTGACCTTTCCCTCCAAACCTGAGAATTTTCTAGGATTGATCCTTTACCCTCGCCCCCTTTTTATCAAATCCGTCATCCTCCCCTCGTTTTACATTCTATTTCTCTGCCATGGAGATGAAAAAATGTAGGAAGATAACACTTCCATCACAGATGGTACAACTGTTAAAAAAACGCTGCATTTTAGACAAATATAAATTAAGTCCATGTAATATGTATGTGTGGTGACATTTATATTCACACTCTTAACAGCCTTCTAAACTTTGCAGTACACTGACAAAAAAACTGTGTGAGATTTTTCATATGTGTGTTTAGTTTATAAGTTCACTTCTATTTCAAAGGGAGGGGAAAGGAATTAAGTAAACACCCAGGTTCCTATGTGGATGGCTGAATTTAAGTTTGAATCATATTTTTGTAGGAACTTTCCATAGAAGAATCATCTGACAAGTATATTTGAATAAAAGCAATTTAGTATACTATACCTAGATTCAAATGTAATAGGATAGTGTATACTTTCAAATTTCTTGTATGAATGATGGTCTTGTGATGATGGGCTCATAACTAAGTTTGGTGCTTGTACCATTCTGTAATGCTACGGTATACACTGAGCATATGAAGAAAGGACAGTTTCAGTACCTGCATTTCCAGTTAAATTGGAAAATATCCCTGCTAATAGATTAAAAAGCTGCTTCTGACCTTGATCAGGCAGGGTTTAATCTGGGTGGTAGTGGCTCACTTAAATATTCACAGTGGATCAAGTGATGATGCAAAGTAGGTGGAACTACATGAGGTGTCAAATGCTAAGTTTGTCTAAGCATGCTGGGAGCTGGTGTCTACACATCTTAAAGTTGTCAGGTTTGAAAGTGTTGTCTAAAGCAACTGGAGAGCAGTGGGTTGAGGAAGGCAGCAATAAACTGTGTAATTTCATAAATTGCATTACAAAGTGGTCCAAGCCCAGAAATAAAAATGGTTAATAATCTATTGTGTGTGTAGTCTACCCTGAAATAGCCACTGAAAGATTCCAGTTTCTCAGTACAATAAGATACCACTAAATACAAAGTCACTGTGCTTTCAAATTATCTTTGAAGTCAATGGATAGTTTATTAGAGTTTTGATGGATAGTTTATTAGACAGGTTGGAGTTGTGGTGGCACAGTGGTTAGAATGCAGTATTGCAAGGTGACTCTGCTCATTGCCAAGAGTTCGATCCTGACTGGCTCAAGTCTTCTGTCCTTCTGAGGTCAGTAAAATGAGGACCCAGATTGTTGAAGGTAATATGCTGACTCTGTAAATTGCTTAGAGAGTGCATAATGAAATGGTATATAAATGCTATTGCTATTTTAAAAAAAAAAAAAAAAAGCCAGAAGAATAAGTAATGCAGTGGCTCACTTGTGTGAGATTCTTTTTTCTTTTGCCTGAGAGAGGAAAGGAAATAACAATTTTAAAATAAATGTTACATGCTGCTTGTTCTTTAATAGTGTATTCATTACTTAAGCATAAAGCAATAAAACCAGAAAAGATTCCATCCCCTTTCCCGTTGTGAATAGGTATTAGAGGACATATGTTGTGCATCGCTCTTAACTGCACTTTTTGACTCTTGTGGGCTTCTTATTATGCCTTAAAGATGTTTCATTATATAGTCACTGCTATTTTAATTGATTGTTATGTTAATGCTAAATAGTACAGGCAAATATTAGGTCTATGTCTCTAGACAGCTATCTCAGAAAGCCCTTTGTAAGAGGCATTAATTTTGTTATCGAGATGAGAGCCTCCATTCCCAAAATCATGTAAGTATTTGTATTTCTGCTTCTTAGGAATAATAGGACTTAAAGCTGGAGAGGTGTGAGGTGTGAGAAGGCACAGAATGGCAATATAATACAGGAAACAACAAATCAGTAGCTCAGAACTCTATAAAGAGCTTGGTGTGCATGAACAAAAGCATTTCTTGAGGGGAAGATATAAAGTATGGAGAAGAATAAAAGATTATTGAATGTAACATGGGAAGAAATATGCTTCTTATTGCCTCTTCTTATTGCTTTTGCCTCTCTGAAACCACGATCCATTTTCTGAATCACAATTAGGGCTGGACCACAAGACACAGGTCAGAGATCATGGTTGCGAGAAACTACAATAATCACAATAGTAGAAGGCATTTGTTGTTAATTATAATATATTATGAATGTTGCTCTTTTGGCAAATATTTTGGTAAAAAAGAAGGTGCTTTAAACCATCCTTGGATACGAGTTGATACATTATTGTTATTACTGTAGTGGAATTGATTCTTATGAATAGAATTTTAATTTCAGTGAATGTATTTACTTCTGCAACTTTTATACTTTTATTTTGTTAGGAAAACCTTGCTCTTTGTACCAATTAAACAATGGCAGAAAGATATATCTAAATTTGTGTGGTAGGGGGAAAACACAAATTAAATATAAAATGTCACAAGATTTAGAAGAAAATGACTAGATTTACCTAATTTGAAATTATATTTTTCAGATTTTTTGTTTAGCTTAGATATAAGAGTGGACGCTGCTGAAAAATGAAAAGGCTTTGGAGTTAGAAGAACATGCCTTGAAATTTGGCATGGATATTTATTGTATGAGCTAAAGTTAATGTAAATTTTAAAAACCATTTTGCTGGACATGCCAGACTAAGAGTATGGAATAGAAACAAGCCCAGCTTGCACCCAAAAATACCTTTGAGGCTCTTACCATGACAAATCAGAATTTATCAAGGATAATGTAAAATAAGATCAAAATCAGATCTTGTAACAGAAAGACATGCTTGTCAATGCTTCTCTTATGTACAATTAGAAGATTTAAAGACTGATTTTGAGCAGTCTAATACCCAGTTCGAAATAAAACTATGTACAAATGATGAATATGTTATTGCTAAACTATATGTATGATAAAGTGGGCTAACAAATTTGATTTCAATATACAAATGAAACAGTGAGAAAATATGTGATTGAAAGACTGAAATTTACATTATCTTAAACAGAATTGTTATAAAATGTTGTATCATTGGTATATGTCACCAGAGAAACTGTCTAGAAAGTATAAAGTATTCAGATTTGTGTTGGAAATGTGAATAACCAGAAAGGATATTTTATCATGCTTGGTGGACATACAAAACATCAGAAAATGTTGGACTCAAATACATACATACATACATGCATGCATGCATGCATGCATACACTAGTTTTTAAAAGTTACTGTACAACTGACACCAGAAACATTTTTTTAGGAATCAAAGTTGAAAAAAATCCTGGAATTCTATTTTTATTTATGATAACTACAGGAGATTATTATATACACGTAGTTGAACAGATTAGACGTTACCCTCAATAGAAGAATGGACAGTGAAGATGATGAAACTTGCAGAAACATGGCCAAATTGACATCTTTGATGAGAGAAAAGACATTATCTAAATTACTGACAGGAAACCCCTTATGCACTTTCTTGCACGAAACAGAAAAAAAATGAACTTTTGATTATAGAAAAAATAGATTATAGAAAAGTCATGCTGTAACCACAGAGTAAGAGATAAGTTTCAACTCATTTGGGGCAATGATGAGCTATTTTGCCAGCTCTTCCAGAAATCCCTTACAGCAGAGGTGGTATTCAGCAGATTCTGACCAGTTCTGGAGAACTGGTAGCAGAAATTTTGAGTCGTTCGGAGAACCGGCAAATACCACCTCTGACTGTCCCTGCCCCCATCTATTCTCTGCCTCCCAAGTCGCAGCTGAATGGCTGGGTCTTCTTTTGTTGCTCTGCACAGGAGAACAGAGTTGGAAAGCAGTTTAGCGGGGAGGGGAGGGAATGGGATTTTGCAGTAACCTACCCCTGCTATGCCCACCAAGCCATGCCCACAGAACCGGTAGTAAAAAAATTTGAATTCCACCACTGCCTTAAAGGTTCTTCTCCAAATCTGCTAGATTCCAGGTATTTTCAGAATTTGGCAGTGATACTAGTTGTTCTCTCAAAACAATCTCAAGTTATCTTTTCTAAACAATTAGGAAATCTTTATTAATGAATCCAATCAGATGGCTGTGTATCTCTGGAGTGAAATCAGGATTTGTTAAAGTTTCTCTACCAATTATCTTACAATTGAAGATTGACAGTCTACCTTTGGTTGCATATGTACAATCCTAATTAAATGCAGCAAAAGCACAATTTGAGTTATATTCTTCTGGTTAATCTACAAATGTTTCAGTTAGAATGCTTAGATTAAATCTGATCAGCAGCCAGCTCTACACACCTGTTAAGCCAGAGTATTTTAATGCAAACTAAAGCATTCCAATTGACATATTTGAGACTGACCCTCAACTTTATTTGACAGGAATGCTGTCAACAGCTCAGATAATTTGAGTATGTTTAAACCGATGTTTTATTTCCTAAAATAATTACATACAGTCTTATTCTTGGAATACCTTCACTACCATTTTTTTTGTTTTGTTTCTGAGTTACTGAGAAACAAATACTCTCTCTGGTCCATAACTCCTATTAGAGTAGCAGAGGGAAGCTGGGACAAGGAGAATTCTTGTACAATTTGGTATATCAGATGTTCTACTTCTGGACTGGATGCACTGCTTATGGTCACTCATGCCTTTGCCAACTCCTGAGGTGATTAGTGCAATGCATTATATGTGGAGCTACTCTGAAAAGCCATCCAGAACTTCAAGTGGTCCAGAATGTAATTGTGCAGCAGTTATGGGTGCACCACCTTATGGCTCTGCTGCCTGAGCTGCACTAGGTCTTAGTATGCTTCCAGATGAAATTCAAGGCACTGTTTCTCACATATAAAGTCCTTCATGGCATGGGGCTGGGCTACCATTCCTTGGTTGTTTATTCCAGGCCCACCTGGTCACATTCTGGATTCCCCCTAGGTATTCTGGGGGGGAGGTGTCTTAGAAGGTATTCTAAAAGGACCAGTGAAGAAGGCTTTTTCTGCCATACTGCCTGCCCTTTGGAATACCATACCTACCAAGATTACATTTATTTATTATTTATTTATTTATTATTAAAACTTTTATACTGCCCCCTCTCCCAAATAGGGACTCGGGGCGGTGAATAGCCACAATAAAATACAATCTATATAAATTTTTAAAATGAATTAAAAGAGAATTAAATGCACAGCTGTAATTAAAAGTAAAACCAATAAAACCCCGTTAAAAATGGAGATTTAAAAATTAAAACCCTACTAATGGGACTAGGCCAGACCAGCCTGCTGAAAAAGGTGGGTCTTCAGTGCGCGCTGGAAGGCCCATAGGTCAGTGATGGCCCGTATCTCCGTAGGAAGCTCATTCCAGAGGGAGGGTGCCCCCGCAGAGAAGGCCCGTACCATTGGAGCTGCCGGCCGGCATTGCCCAGCCGACAGCACCCCAAGGAGGCCCACCTTGTGGGAGCGCACTGGCTGGCGGGAGGCCAATGTTGGCAGTAGGCAGTCCCGTAAGTTAAGAGAACCAATGAACCAGTAAGTACAATGAGATTAGCTGAACCTCCCTTCATGCATACCCCCCAACACAACTCGCAATGAGGACAGATGTCCCTAACCCATTCCCAATCTTATTACACTATGTGACCTTGTTGCACAATGCGCTGGCCCTGCAAGTCTGTGTTATTTTCCGTTCAGAAGTCTGACAGCCCACGTGTAGAAACTGTTCTTCAGCCTATTGGTACAGCTGGCTATACTTCTATATCTCCTACCCGATAGTAGGAGAGTAAAGAAGTGCTGACTGGGATGTGAGTCGTCCCTGAGAATTTTCCTCACTCTTCTAAGGCAGCGAGGCCTAGCGATGTCATCTAGTGGTATCAGGGAACAGCCCACAATGTTTTGTGCTGTGCTCACCACCCTCTGTAATGTCTTTCTATCTGCGGCTGTCAAGCCAGCATACCACACCGTAATGCAATATGTGAGGACACTTTCTATTGTGGACCGGTAAGAGGAGGCCATCAGTCATTGCTCCACTTTATTCGTTCGCAAGACCCTAAGGAAATGGAGTCTCTGTTGGGCCTTTCTGGCCACCTGGTTCTGTTGATTTTCCAGGTAAGATCTTCGCTGAGGTAGACTCCTAGAAATTTAAAGGAGGAAACTCTCTGCACACACCTTGATGTAAAGTGGGGCAGGTTCCTCTCTCTTCTTCCGGAAGTCTAACACCATCTCCTTTGTCTTGCTGATGTTTAGGTGCAGGTTGTTTTCTAGGCACCCTGAGGATAATTTTTGAATCTCCCCCCTATACACTGTTTTGTCTCCACCTGTAATGAGACTCAATACGATAGTACTAATTCTATCTGTCTAATATTTTGCCTTGTCATGTTAAGATTTAGTATCATAAATTGAGGAACAATATTAAAAATACACCAAAAGAATATTTCTGTCCAACATGAGCTCTAAAAGAATTCTTACAGATGCCCTACTCATGTTATTATCCAAAACAATATTTATTGCAATATATCACCCCTTAAATTACCATTGCATTAGCCATGTCACCAGTTATGATTCTGATGCAAAGTTCTGAGAATATGAGTCTATCAGTTCTTCTATTTCAACTGTCAAATAAAAAGGTAGATGATTCTCCATCATGCCCTGCCTTCTTTATGCCTTCAAGTCATATTGTGTTGTATTTGCCTACTGATTTCATCCTCTCTCCTCCCATCCAACTAGTTATTTTTATTTATGGAGATAGCAATGCAATGAGAGGGAAGGTGCAAAACTGTCAAGGAACAATGGCAACTGAACTCTTCAGGGAGGCTGAGGATGCAATTCTGAGACTAGGAATAGTGTGAGGCCAGGACACACCAACAGAAAATGGTCTGCTTGATAAGATGATCAGAGCTTTAGCCTTGCAAACAGAAGTTGCTGGATATGCCATAGCTGCTCAACACAGATCAACACAGGTAGAGATCTAATTTTGGAACAGTGCAAATGTAGAAATGCCCCTTCTCTTTCCAGAGCAGATTATTGATGTTTAGCCCAAATGAGTTAGTATTTTTAAAATACAGATACAGAGTTTAAAGGGGATAACCTCTAGCTGAGAATGGCACTCAACCCCTAACGTTTATTTGCCAATTAAGGGTGGAACAGAAAGTTTATGTAAACATTTTTTGCTTTTTCTGCTACCTAAGCCTACATTTGATGAACTTATACTAGAAGACTGGGATTAAAGTGTCACCATTTTTATTTAGTTATCAATGTTTTCAAGATGTCAGTGAATGTTGCATTTCTCAACTCTTCTATCCCACACTAAAGTAGTAGGGTAGAAGAATAGAAAGGAAAAGACAAAAGAACACCTGTTCTGTGAGCAGAGCACATGGCTGCAGAGGGAACCATCCCTCTTTGGGTATGAGATACATGTGTTACCTTCCTTCACTCTTTGTAATCATGTATCTGGTTGCCAGATTTTAGAGCCAAAGCCAATGCAAAATTCAGAATAGTAAATGGGCTACCACTCTATTTAAAGCTTCTTCTTTTTCTTTCTCTCTTCAACATTTTTATAATCAATTTTTTTAAAGAAAGAATATGAATACCGGAAAGCAAATAACAGTAAGGCATGAATGCAAGATGCAGTGCAGCCTGGCAATCTGCTTGTCTAAAGCTTCCATCTCTGCTTCAGGTTTTATCTACTTTATTTGAAAGAGCTATTAGCCTAGTATAGTTGTGTTCTGCCGAATATCACTCCACAGCAAAGCATAATTGCACTGGGCTTCCCGAAGGCAGACTAAACGGTGTTTTTAAGACTTTACCTTGGAACCAATGACATAAAAAATACTCATTAATATTCTCTTTTTAGATAAGAGGTGATGCCTTTCAATTGTAGATTGAAATGGTTTGCTAGACTCATTTCAAAGTATTTTTCAGCCTGATCATAGGACTCTGGTAGTCTTAGCATGCAGCCAGATAACCTTTGCAAACAATTGGTTGGCCTATGCTGAGAACAGCCTTTGTAACTAGACCACTAAGGCTCTAGTTACAGTGGATTTGGAGAGAACTGGGCCATTTCTATCTAACATAGTGAATGTTAGGCCATAGAGTTTGTCATTAGTTCACACCCTTCTCTTGCTCCTGAAAACTAGTCAAAAACATTGGGTGAATTTGTTCTTAGTTTTAATTAACTGAACCACATTTTGCTCAACTAAACCAATTTCTTGAGTTCATGTATGCTTAATTCCTCTCTTGTTACCTGAATTTGATCGATTTCAGAAAATGAAATTATGTGGAAAGCTATATTTTATTTTGGCTGTTGTATTCCTTCCTTCCAATCCTGCCACTCCTTAATCACACAGATTTTGAAAAGGTTTAGGAAGGAAGGAAGGAAGGAAGGAAGGAAGGAAGGAAGGAAGGAAGGAAGGAAGGAAGGAAGGAAGGAAGGAAGGAAGGAAGGAAGGATCTTGAAAAACATTTTGACAGTATTCAATTGTTGGCAAGATATAATACTGATTGCCAACATATAATTCTGGTTTTTTAAACTCCATATATCTGATAGATAACATGCGTTGGTATTTAGTATCTGATGACATTTAATTATCAAGCAATCAGCATTAAATTTGCCAGTTGACTGTTTAGCGAGATCTCATATATGATGCCTACACCCATTCAAGCATGAATTGCCAGTATCTAAAGTGGACTTTCCTAACCTAGTGACCACCAGATGTACTGGATGACAAACCTGCCAGCAGAATTTATGGAAAGCTGGGCTGAAAACATTCAAATTTCAGACTTACTGTGTTCCAAGTCTTAGTGAATTTTTAATATTTGCAAATATTTGTTTCATCCCTGTACAGCTGAGCGAATCCTGCTGAATAGCGATGTGAATCAGGCCCTGTTCTTCTTAAGGAAGTGAAGTATATATGGGCAACAACAGATGGTGATTATGAGAAATCCTGCTCGAACAAAGTATTTCCCTTCCCTCCTACCTACTGCCAAAGCCACAAGAGTGGGTGGGGAGCTGCCCATAAATAGTCTGGCTGCTGTTTGTCAAAAACAACAGTTAAAACATCCTTTCAGAATTGCTACTTCAGCATGTGCTGGAAATGACAAAGCCATCCAGATTAAATGGCTCCACTGAGAATCTTCATTCCAAGTCACTGCAATAAAGCTATTGGTGGGTGGCCTACATCACTGATTCCCCTCATTATAATTTCATTGTGTTGATATGGCCGACTGCACTGTGGAGCTCCCTAGTATTTGACTGGGGCAGTTTGACATTCATATTTATACTTCTTTGTTGCATTTCAGTGCATTCTTCTTTTATCCAGATCCAAACCTTTTGTAAAGTGATATACAGAAATGCATTCAATTCTGGGCCTGCATTTTCGATTATTATCACGAACTGAGGATATTGTTCAAAGGTAGTTTGAGAGATGTTTTTTCTTGCCATTATTTTCAATGTAAAGAAACTTAAAAACTAAAATTCAGCACAGGATCCATAATGTCATTCTAAATTTAAAAGTTAATCAAACTCAGTCAAATGTATCGATCAGTGAAACTGTAGACAAATGTGTGTCTATGAGAAGACTAGGGTGCTACGATAATACACTTTTGAATTTTGCACTTTTTCATTATGCCTATAGATTTGATAAATGTTGCCATTCTAGCTCTTTTGCAAGACTAACAAGCTTCCTGTTGCAAATGATATTAAAGGACAAAGTGTGGAATTTCCAGTTATTAATTTCCCAGACCATAGACAGTTTGGCCCTTAAATTTTGAAAACCATTAAGATTAACTTAAATTGTGGTCACCTACCAGGATACAAAAAGAGTGGAAACAAATCATTAGTTCACTAGTGTGTTATAAATCACTTTCTACTCACATCTACTCTAAGGGATGCTCTTTCAATTAGAGTTTTTAAAGTATTGTCCAAAATTTATCAGTAGTTCAAATCTATATGCAAAGCATCAAGCTAAAACTTTATTTTAAAAGTTAGAACAAGCATTATCATTATGTTTGTCCCTGTTGGGACCAGAGGCTCTGGCAGCTGTTCAAGCAACTTAATTACTGATACGTCATGGTTAAGACTTTCTACACATAATGCATCTCTTCAATGGCTCTTCCTGGTCTTTAAAATTTTTCTCCTTGCTTGTTTTGTTAACAGGAAAGAAAAATATGATGATGAGATGCTGTCCTTTGTGCAAAATATGAGATACGGTGAAACAAATTACAAAAGTGAATGCCTCTCACATATTTAATCAGCATTATCATCCTCATTTATGTTTATATAAATGCCCAGCATGCTTTCATAGAGAAAAATCTATCTATGTGGTTGCTAAGAGTTGACAACAACTTAATGGCACATAATCAATCAAAATCAATGAACCAACCTGCTTCCTTTTCATTGTTCTAATCCAACAAAGTCTTGGAGTCTTGGCCTGTCTTTCCCCTTCTATTCATGCAAATGCGGTATGGAAACCTAGCCTCCCAAATCTTCCCAGACTTTATGAATGAAGCTTTAAAAGATAGGTCTTTAAAATCTTGTACAAATTTACCATCCTGAAGAGTTGGAAAGGTTTACTCATTTGTAAAGTTTATTTATTTAACTATAAATGTGTAAAGTTTATTTTTAATAATTCCTATCCTAACTCATTATTAAAAAATAATCCCAAAACATATCTTGGGCTTTTTTGTGTGTACATTCAACATGACAAGAAGATACAAAACTGTTTATCATTTAGGGGACCCACACATTCTAGCATCTTCTGATATTGCCAGCTAGCCAGGAGACCAGAATACCTCTGCCACCTCAATGTTGAAGAAAAACTGAATGCTAGCACTGGGAAGCAAAGTATTATTGAACAATCCATCAAAAGCTTTGAAAAATGGATTGGCCAAGATGAAAAGTTTCCTGGAAAGCAGCTGAAATCTGAGAATGCATCCTAGTGCCAGCTGATTTCAAATGAACAGCAGCAAGGCTCATGGGAGATTGAGGTCAGCTTCCCCACCATTTGGTGATGGGTTTGACCACAACTTTCATTACCAATGAACAGGCATGATTTATCTGATACCAGACCTCAGATTCTCACATCTCAGAGAAAACCCCAGAGAAATGAACCTTCAAATATCCTAATTACTAGGGTCAAAGCCTCACAAAATCGATCAATTCAAAAATAAAAATAAAAAAACTTTGAGAAAAAAATTGATCAATTCAGGTTCTGCATTCCATGTGCCTGTACCCCTAAATGAAATAGTAGAGAATCAGTGGTGGAATTCAAAAACTTTTACTATCAGTTCTGTGTGAATGGCTTGGTGGGCGTGGCCATGTGACTGGGTGGGCGTGACTTTTTTTGCAGCCCCCACCTGTTTTGGGGAGCTTCTTAGCCACAGAGTAGCCTCTGGGGGTGCGTTTTTGCTCCCCTAAGGCTCCTTTGGGGTTCTGGAAGAAAAGGAACAGACCATGGGATTTTGCAGCCCCCCCCCCCCCATTTTGGGAGCTTCTTAGCTTCAGAAGAGCCTCTGGGGGGATGCTTTTTCTCCCCTAAGGCTCCTCTGGGGCTCTGGAAGGCCCAAAATGGAGGAGGGGCTGAGCTCCTCCCTCCATTTTTTGCCTTCCTGGGCCTCAGCAAGGGGAATCCTGGCACAGCCGATCTTATCTACAGCTGATTGTCAGGAGGGAAAAAAACGAAATACCTTAGGTGAATGTCAGGCGAGCATCTGGTGGGAGGGCGACCAGATCGGGGGCGTGGCCAGCTAGAACTTACTACCGGTTCGGCAACCCATGCCAAATTCTTGCTACTGGTTCGCCCGATCCGGTGCAAACTGGCTAAATACCACCACTGTAAAGAGAATTTTCTAATCTAAGAGAAGCCTCTAATCTCTGGAGGAGGTGACTGTCAGCTTTCTTCAAGACCAGGAAGTGGAGGAAGGAAGTGTTACACTTGATTGTCAGAGGAATGTACTTGCTTGGAGATTTAGGACTTTGGAGTCCTAAATCCTGGATCTATCTGTTGTACTATATTGTTCTCAGGAGAGTATTTTATTTTTAAAATGCCCTTGTTAACGGTGTAATCCTTAGAACTGAAATCCATTCAAGAACTTATTTATTTTAAAATGTTATACCTCTCCATGGCTTGAATAGTAACCAGCAATACCAACAGAGAAGGGGGAAAGCAATAGCTGGTATGAAAAATTGAAGAAATTTGTGAATGACATTTTAAGAAAGAACCACATTTTTAAGCTGCATTCCTTGCAGCTCTGAAAGTTAAATCTTCAGAGGTACATAAGGTACCTAAGTTGCTGTAAAGTTCGAAGGAGCCAATGAACTGAGCAAGAGGGAAAAGCTAAAAAGTTGTAACCCTGTAAATGGGTTGCTTTGATTGTATCTGTCACTCAAAACATTATTACAATTTCTCTATTATTAAAGCAGCATCTGTTAATGCATTTCAGAAGTCCGGCTAGCGCCACTTTGTCAAACCAATGAGAGATAACAAAAAATAAATCAACAAATAGGTAGTTATGGGTTTTGTTAATATTTTTAGAAAAGCATTCTCTCCACTATCCCAAGAACTCTGAACTCAAACTCCCAGAATTCCCCAGCCAGTTGAAGTCTACATGTCTTAAAAAGACTGGTCTGGTGTTTTGTTCTAACCAGACATATGCTGATACAGATGCAACATATGCACTGTGAAGCTACATTCTGCTCCTTGGCTAGGCTGAGTTCAGAAAGTTTATAAGACATTCCAAAAAGGGAAATGGCTACCTTTTGTGAAACATGTTCCTTGTGATTTCTCAATATGCCCTGATGACGACTCTTCATGTAAAGGGAACGTAGACATTGTCAAACTCAGGATAAATGCTGAAAGTCAAAGGGCTTTGCAATGAAAAGTTTCTGGTCCAGTCCACACAACCTAGAGGTAGGCAACATGGTGGATGTAGAACATCTGTTTGGGACTTCATTTTTAAGAACTTTTGAATAATTTCCCAATTTCTTCATTTGAGTTTAGGAGGAAGACCGAAACTAGGGTCAGACACAATAACTAGTCATGTTAAATGCATTCCTGAATAGCTCGAGAAACAATATGGATGTTGAAGGAGAGGATCACACATAAAGAATTAATCCAATAAAATAAGTCTTCTCTCTCTTTTTAAAAAAGAAATGACAGGTTGCAAGATATGCAGTTGTCTTTTTCAGTATTGATGCTTAAGAGTTCCTGGATGAAAGGACAAATGGATAAATCACTTTCATCTCAAAACATAAGCCATAAAATGTATCCAGGGGTACAGGACCTCCCTCCCAAATGTGGACTGCCAAAATCCCTGGCCACTAGAGATCCCCATAATGGACTTTTGGAAATCCTGTAATGCATTTGGAGTTTGGTAGTTCGAGAGGCAAAATGCATTCCTTAAACCTTGTGGATGCTCTAAAGCAGCCATTCCATCAGTCAGAATTCCTGAAATCTTGGATCTGGCCCCTCATCTTTTTGGGGTATAACTTTCAATGTTACTGGTTGAAGTTGTGCATCCCTAATTTAGAACTTGCAGATTGTCTGAGAGACAGTTTAACAATACCAAACAATAAGTTTGAATCTCAGAACAAAATGTGTCTGTTTGGCAGTAGGTACACTTTGCATCTAATATTGCTATGGACTTTGCCATCAAATTTTAGGTGGGCATAAGTTGCTTTCACATTGGGCTTCGCTATCCCCTGACAATAGGTATAGGTGATACCACTGAAATGGAAACTTACATTCATGTATTTTCCAAATAGGTGGTATCTGCACAAGCTTCATAAAAAAAATCTTGTTGAGGATTAATATTGAGATCATTTCTGAGGTCTCTGATCACACAAATCACTTCATTTTCACCTAGAGATCTCAAAGCCATCCCTGTAATGCATGGTTCTTTGTGCATCATGACTTTGTCTAACTTCTCTTACTATGTGTTCATTTATGTTCGCAATTATACCCTGTTGCAATCCAATTACTCTAGTTGGCTTACTTAGAGTATATATGTAAGAATGCTTCTTTTTTAAAAAAATATTTCCCCTCTTTATGTTATTTACATTGATTTCTAAGTAAGGAGGAATTCCTTAGTAAGGAATAGGAAATTATTTGACTTACCATTTTGAGTGTCCTGTGTCCAGAAATGCATAGATACATGTTGAATTAATAAAGAACTATTACAAGCATGAGTCCAACAGAATTCACTTTCTACTATCTGTGTAGGGGGTGTGGATTCTAAGTCAAGACTCTAAAATGATAGATCTCAACTCCAAGGAGCCGTCTTTCTTTCCAATATGATTGCTATATCAAAAGTGAGGAACAAATAACAAATTAACCCTTTGCCCCCGCCCCCCCAATACATTCCAGTAACATCTAACATGGTTTTATTTCAGTGTTGCATTATATCCAACTTCGGCTGAGGAATAATCCAAGCTTACATTTAGGAAAAAAATAAAACTCTATACTGGGTAGTCACTTCTGGCAATTTTATTCTCTTCTCTGGACTGATGGAATGGCAATCTCTTTATCCCTCCCCCCTCCACCAGCCCTGCTTTTCTAATTCTAAATATCAGGATCAGTTTGGATGGGCCTGTATTCACAAATGAATAAAAATGAGTAAAGTCTTCAGAATCAAAGGTAAGCCAAAACTGGAACCCAGAAGCACAAGGCAACCCAGAGAGCCCATCTGCAGCCAAATCAGGCAGCCGATCCAGACACAGCTTAAAGGCTGGCAACAAGACCGCTTACAAAATCTGCCAAGGAGCCAGATGCTGTTGCTTCCAAAGCTTGGCATGAGGGTCCCCGATTGCCATCCAACAGAGAGGGAAAAAGAGGAATGATCTAATGTAGTGGGATACAACACATCCCACCTCAACCTATTTTATTGCTCATCAAAAAAAAAAAAACACTAAGAAGTAGAAGATGGTATTGGAAAACCTATCGATGTTTTTGAAATGCATGCATTAGCCCCAACAGAACATATGCCAGTTGGAAAATGGAGCACTTGCCTAAATGTATAAGCCATGAAAAAATATTATGTACATGATACATTTGGTGTTATATATGAGTGTGAGAGAGGGAGAGGGAGAAAAAAAATACTGTCAGAATAGTTATTCTCAGAATGAATATATGTATATCACAGATAAGATTCAGTCTTTTAATGTGAACATTTCACATTTTATTACCTTAGACAGCTGATCTCGTTCTATACATTTTTTTTACTAGATTTGGAACATCAAGAAGCAAGCTGCCATTCTAAAAGTGATTGAAAAAGAGAAACACACTTGTCAAGTTCCAATAGAAGCAACTGTATTTGTGATAATGAGTCCAACTTTCCAATACATATCATAAAATACAAATATTGATCTAGTTGATGCTTAGATCAAAAATAGCAATAAAAATATCAATCCTGTAATACTGGCCACCTCAAAAATATTTGAACAGCAACTAATTTCTCACAAATATTTCAAACAGCTGTATTTTTCTTGCTGCACCAGCAAAGTTTTTCTCTAACATACTGTACAGTGAAAAACAATTCAGATGTAGCATAGATAGTACCTCAAGGAATATCTCATGAAAGAACAATTCAAGTGGTACCCATTATTAGTTACTGGGTGACTTCACACGACACACTTAACTTTAAAAAGCTGACACAAAACTCAATCATGGTTTGCTTGATAAACCAACATTTCATAACATACTGAACATTAATGATATGGCATGGAATCATATTACTTACGATACTAAAACATAGTTGGTCAATTTATGGTTCTGTGCATTAAGCTAATACAGCCTGTGAATCCAAATTCTGGTTTTACTTCCAGCATGATTGGTTGCCTAAGTCAGCTAAGAATATGTCCAAAAATTCTATGCAATGCCAAGCAGACTTCAGACTCATAGCTTGCTTGTATGCATCTCATCTTAACACAGAATTAGTGTTCCAGAAAGACAAGACATGCAAGGGAAATGAGAGCAGTTCAGGAACACCACACTTAAAGTGATTATTGCATAATAAAATACATTGCATCAGCATCAACCAGGCATTGGAGTTTCTTATGGCACTACCCTGGTTTTAGCTTTGCTGAAAAAGCTAGAAAGACTTGTATAAGTAATCATCCTCAAAGGCAAGATTGGTGAAAAAAGGCCATGTGTTGTCAGGGGAATGGCAGTTGTCTTTTTGTAGTCTACAATATGGGGGCACAGGCAGTCAAAAGTAGTGTCAAGGCCCTATAGGGTCCAATTCCCAAGATCTAACAGTAGGGTATGCTTATGTTCCTACTAGGAAAAGTCAAGTCCTCCTGTCTTATTATGTACTCTGGTGCATCAATTACCTTAAGTATGTACTCCCAGGTCCTCTTCTTTTCTGAGAAAGTTTTATTAGACACAAGCTTTATGACACAATATAATAGCTTCCAAGTTAACCAGAGACTATAGAAAATCTTCAGTTTTACCTTTCTATTTTCATCATTCTTAAGCCCACCCACACATATATACACTACCTTTTCTTTTAAGAAGTGCTTTGCTTGTGCAAAAGGTAAACTGCTTAGGATGGAACAACATCTTACCCAATCACTGTAGCACTCAAAAGGAAAAACACTCTTTTTGCACATTTCTTCTTTAAAAAATGCTGCCACCCCTCCATTCCATCTAATGTCATAAATGTTTAGTTGTTTAAAGATGTTAAGAAAAACCTTACTGAGTTGCAATGAAACAGCAGAATGGACACTAGAGTGCTGCAGGAGGAAGACAAGAAGCAAATTTGATCAAACACAGCTAAGAGTTTATCAAGGATTATTTTGTAACAAACTCACCTAGTGCTTTAAAAGTTGATGATCTGAAGGTTCTAGTAGCTGAAAAGCAGTTAACAAGCTATTTCCAAAAGTTATTAGAAAAGAAAGTATGCAAAATCCTTTTGAATAAGTCATCTGCAGTTTGAGCAAAAGATGGCTTTTCCTTCATCTCCCTGAGCTTTAAACCTGCCAGAGATTGCTGTCTCCATGTGAGGAACAACTGTATGGAGCATTTGTGGGTGATCTCAAATCCGCTTCTTGTCTGAAGAGGAATTTTAAAGGGCCTGTTTACTAACTGGCTCTTCATTCTGCTGCGATCTTTTAACTGACTTGTCTTCATTTTGCCATTTCTTCCCAGAGGTCCTGCTGCAAAACCAATGATAGAAAGTCCAAAGAAAGTCTAAAGAAAGCAAAAGAGGTTTTAAACTGTTTAAGAATGAAAAAAAAAAGGAATAAACAGGAGAAGGATTGTTATAACCTTGATTTTTTTCAGAGTTGCAAACAGACTAAGAGTTCAAATGGATTTGAAATAAGATTTTGGAATTAATTACAAAATTCCTTCCCATGAGAAAATGTTTTTGTTTTGAATTCTCTTAAAAAACGATAAAATGAGAAGGTTGAACGCTAGAGAAAACCAGAAGGAATTAAAGATTATAATTAAAGCAGAAAAACACTTCAATTTGACTTATAGAATAGAGAAAATATTTTAATATTGGTCATACTGAAATATATTTTTGAACAATGGATCCAGAGATTAATTTTAAAATGTCTGCCTCTATAGATAGACTGTGTCTAACAGATGTTATGGAAGAACAAATATTACCAGACCAGACTGAAATGGATCTGAAAGTGGATTTAAAATTCACAGGCTATAAAAATATGGAAAAAGAGCTACACTGGGCATACAAATGAAACCAGATGATATTTTAAAAATCAAAACGAATACACTGTACAAATAACAAACAAAAAAGTGACCTGTATAACTTTCTTCAGAAAATTGTTCAAAATTTTAATATCTCTTTTGTAAACTCCCCCATATTAGATTTACAGTGCAAAAGAGGCTTGTTAAAGCTTTGAACAATTTTGTGAGAAGGGATTTTAAAAATGAAAGAAATTAAGTTCCAGGACATTATTTGAAGGACCTAAAATATCAATATTGTTAAAAGTAAAAGGAAGGAATATAGATTTAGTTTGTTTGATTAAGATTAAATTAGACATGTTGCTGTCTCTAGTAATCCTTAATGGACTTTTGTTGATCAGGATTGAATATCAAATCTTTAAAGATTTGTTTATAGTTAAGATATGGCATTTGGGAAGAAGAGACTATTTGTTGTATTTTAAAAGAAAATGATAAATTACTAAAATTGTTTATACTTGTGATGAAGGGGAAAGTCAGTGCTTCACAGCTCTCTCTAAGCAGTTTACAGAATCAGCATATTGCCCCCAACAATCTAGGTCCTCATTTTACTGATCTCGAAAGGGTGGAAGGCTGAGTCAATCTTAAGGTCTGGTGAGATTTGAACTGCCAAATTACAGGCAGCCGGCAAGCAGCAGAAGTAGCCTGCAGTATTGCATTCTAACCAATCTAAGACTGTTATTATGAGGTTTTTAAAACTTTTGAAGCTTCTGCCTTTGAGAGACTATGTTCCAGAAATATTCTAATCCTCATTTAAAATATCTAAGATAGTTGTGCAGTCAATTACATAAATTAATGCATAATGTGATTTCCCCCTCCCCTACTGTTTAATTTCACTGGAGACCTCCACATTGTAGACTTAAGATGCTCTCATCATCCATTGGCCCATATTTTTGATCATCAGATGAATCCAAATCCCTAAGTCCTTCCGTTACAGAGAAAAACCTCCAGTTTCATTCATTCTGATTGCTATATTTTATGCAAATAGATATCATTTGTACTGGAAATTATTTTTATTTATTTATTTTGCCATTTCATTCCCCATTTACCCAGCCTGGGAAGATAATTTCCAAGCTGTTCATAGTTTACTTACATTTTCATTACAGTATTCTGAAAAATCAGGGGATTAATTGCAAATAGACCATCCATTGTTCATTTCTATTTCCTGAACATTTGTGAACAACGCCTCTTATCACTTAATATGTGTTCTTGAAAGTCCCCACTGATTATTTTTCTCCACTGCAAGAATTATCCTTTTCTTTCTACCTTCTGCTCCTTGTGTTGCAATTTTCATTAATATATAATAAGATTGAAGACCTATTAAATTAGGCTGTCAATATCATCATCCAGTTTCTCTTTGTTTACTGAGTTCCCACCTATGTCACAATTAACTGATCGATAGAAGGGCTAAAAGATTTTCAAATCTTATTGGCACCATTATGTATTTTGTTTAAGTAAAAGTTAACAACAATTTTAGAATTTAGCTTAGTGGGAGACAGACAACATGAGGGTAGCATGAGTGAAAGTTGTACTTTGTTCAACCCTGTCATGGTTAGCTAAGAAAGCATATATATTCTCTTTTTATTGTAATAACCTGATAGCTACGTAAGTATATATTTACACCAATAACTGGGGCATATAGAAATTTTACCAATTGTTTACATACACATACAAATTAACGTTCTTTTAAAAATAATCATCAGAGGATCTAACGGTGATGTCCTCTTAATTTTTGAACTATTTGGAAAGAAAATAAAACAGATTTTTTTAAAAAAATAATTAAAATACTTGGAATATGAGTCTTATTTTCTACAGAACAGAGCTGACAGGACACTAACTCATTGGATTAGATCAGCTCCAATCCAACGAGTGTACACTTCTCTTTATTCACAGCTTGAACGTGGGCTTGTTGTGTCGGAATAAGTCTACCAAACCCAAACAGATGAATGTACTTCAGTACTTGGAGAACATTTTATACTCATTATGAATGCAATGCAATACCAAAATATGTCTCCTAGAACCAAAATATAAGGTGAGGACATACTGTAAGCCAGGTCCTTTGCATTTTAAAAACAATATTGATAACTTAAGAACACGTACTAAAACCTGTCATTCTAATGTAAAATAAGAAATATCTGAGTAAAGAAATGTCATTAATTTTCAATTTTCTAAGTATGGACCTAGTGAATGCAAGACAAATAATCTGTTGGTGGTAGGATAAGATTTTTTACAGGAATCTGGATAAGATGGTCAACATAATTTACATCTGACATGCCTTAGGGTAGCATTCTCCAGATGGAATGGATTATAAATTCCAGCATCCCCAGCCAGTTTGAGACTTGTAATTTAGTATACCCCAAAGACACCTTTATACAGAAGGTTGCTCAATGCCAATCCCTATCATCAGAGAATTCCAGAGACAAAATTCATTAGAGACAATAGTAAGGTCAGAAGATACAAAGTAGTAGATATGCAGATGAAACAAACATTAAGGTCATAAGTAAACAGATCTTCATGTTAATCACTTCAGCCATGCTTACACTGGAAAATATCTCAAGTTTCTAAATGCTACCACAAACTGCCTTGCCACTATTCACAAAACAGTAAAGGCATCTGTGTTCATCTTAGAAGTAGGTGGAAATAAAGCATAAAAAAGAGAAGTAGATGAAAGGAAAACATCAGATAAACCTCCCCAAATGTTATGACCTAAGCACAAAATTCATCACTGTCACAACTAAGGGACCATACATTCTGGCATGTCATGAGCTATCCATGATTTGTATCATTGCCGAGGATAATAAATCATTGCTAAGGACGTAACAACCAGCCTCATCACCACAACATAATAGATCATGATATATCAAGTTCTTCTCTGAAATATTATTTACTATTAGTAAGGGATTGAAATGGCAACACAAAACTGATATTAAATTTGCTTCTAATGTGCCAATGTGTGCAGCCAGATCTTTGCCTTAAGAGCCACAGAGGCCATGTTTTGCAGTTGTAATAAGAGGCATCTGTAAGGAATTTAATGTCAATCAGTATCTATAACAAAAGTGGAGAGAGCTAAAACTAATACTAGAATTAACTTTAATTCTATATTATAATATGATTATCTCCTTCAACCAAGGTAAAAAAAGTATATCCAGTAATCAAACTATGGAAGCTAAGAGAAGTTTTATTTTATTTATCATATTTGTATAGCTGTCGATCTCACAAGAAAATGACTGTCCAAGGATCAGAAGAGGAAGTGAAAGAGTTAAAATGCGCATCATAAAGATACCGTTAGATTCTGTTACTAACTAAGACTGACATAAGTTATATTTCTTTGTCTGATACACACAAAGCAATTTTTTATTGTATTTGTTTTATTGTAGAACATACACTAGACTAGATCAAATATTGTACCTCCTAGAACAATTACATGCTTATCAACATGTTAGTATTGAAACCTTTCACCCAGGTTCTGCAGTCTTTCAGGATTTAATTTCCAGGCACTTATTTGGACCAAAATGTATTGTAATTCTGGCTTTTAGTTCCTATTTACTTCCTGGTATAAGGGATGCATAAATTTATTGCTATACAGTACTGAAAGTTTCTGAATATGGCCTATTTTCCCCTATATGTGAATCATCCTAACCATTCATTAGAGTGACATCTTCTTGAAGATTGTCCCTATTGATAATCTTTTCCATGCCCAAAAGTTATCCTGATTTAAAAGTATAATTTTCCAATGTGAGATATTTAACATTTCCACAACAACATTGCAATGTCAGATGCCTCTTTTTATATAACTGAATTTATGTTAACTTTTCCTAAAGGAGTTATAATTGCTTTGGACAGTACAGTTACCTGTGGAATCTTTAACTTTCTTGTCATGCATAAATCTTTTAAGTCTTACTCACATATAAAGGGGACACTAGAAAATACTTTGGGAACAATCAAAGTTTAATAGAAGTACAAAGAGAAGTTATGCACAATGGGAATGTGTTAACAGAAAATAGTTCCAGGGGGAAAGGGGGGTGGGTTTCTACATATAGGGAAATGGGTATATGTGCGAAACAGATTAATAAGTTCTTCAAGCAGAAGGAAGCTTCAGAAATGTGCTTCAATGTTTTTCCCCATTATTTGCTGTACTTATAATATTATTTTTAATTCATTCACTTGATTTTTTTCCCCTCTAGGTTGGATGGAATTAAGGCTCAGCACATGTCACCATCCCATTTAGTTTTATGATCATAGAATTCAAAGCAAGGAAAGAGAGTTCAAGTTCTCAATGCTCTATACTCCAGACACCCAAGATTTGCTTTATCAGAAGATATATTCTGAGTCTTCTTTTGGAACTGCCCAACTGAAATATTCCTATAGAACAATCTGGATTGGGCAGTTTTGTTCTGAGCTCAGAATAAACTAAGCCTTTTGTTATTGTTGTTATACCTAGCTCAATATAAGAAGGAAAAAAGGCAATGATTACTGGACTTATTTCAGCAATGAAATTTGGGGAAATGGGTTTAGAGCAGGGCTCCCCAATTCCCGGTTCATGGACTGGCACTGAGCCATGGCATGCCAGAAACCATGCCACAGAAACAAGCAAAGCCCCATCCACAGATGCAGTCAGCACACAAAATCATGCCTCCTCCAGTCCATGGAAAACCTCTCTCCATGGAACCAGTCCCTGGTGCCCAAAGGTTTGGGTGCCACTAGCTTAGAGGTTGACACACACACATATATGTATATATGTATACATCTATGTATGTATGTGTGTGTGTATACAACTTTTTACTGTTTTGCTGTTACTTAGGAAAGAGGTACATTTGAAGTTGCTTTGAATAGTGATATGGATGGCATATAAATTTAACACATTTTCTTTCCATTAAGATGAATGCAATTTAAAGTACTGAAGAGCAAAGGTAAAATATTTCTAAATGAATCAGTGGGTTCATTGGGTTCCAGCTGACTTACATACCAGACCTCGTACTTGTAGGAGGCTTGAAAGAGCTTGTGGTAAACATCCTAGTGCCCCTTTCTGTGGCAAATCATGCAAGAGAGGTATAATGCCAAATAACTGGAGAAAGGCAATTTTTCTTCCTATCTTCAGATAATGGAAAAAGAAAACAGACAACCATAGACTGGTTAGGTTAGGTTGAGATTGATCGTGGAAAAAAATTTGGAAGAAATGATCAAGCAGTTGGTTTGTGAGTATTTAGAAAATAATGCATTGCTTGGCAAAAATTAGCATGGGTTTATGCCAACAAACCCAATTTCTTTTTATTAGAGCGATCAATTTAGTTGACTACAGGAATGCAGTGGTCATAGTGTAGCTTGATCTCAACAAAGCATTCAACAAAAGCAGTTCTCATGGTTCAATAATGTGTTTTACATAGTTCTAATTAATAAAACATAGTTATGCAATTTGAAATCTAACCATGTAGTCTTAGGAATATTACAGCTATTAGTAGGATTTTAAATTAGCTATTAGGAGGATTTTAACCCATGCTCCATATGACACACTGCATCCATTTACACATCTTTTTCCAATCCTCTTTTAAAGAAAGTAAATAGTACCATAAAATACATACAATCACTTTGTATAACAATAGTTGAAATATTTTTAGTAATCTACTTGTAGGAAAAAGGGAGTTGCTTTATACATTTTCATCTGTAGAATTGAAATGGCCCCACATACAAGCATTCTTTTGATTTTCAGACTTCACTCTCTAATTGGAAAAACCTTCACTAATGATGCTGCTTAAGACTTTACAGTCCTAATTGTCTACAGTCCCTCACTTGTTTTCCTCTAAATTATCCATCTTTTGTTCAGATTCATGAAGTTTAATTTTTGTTCCCTTCACAGATATATGGAGAACATCCAACTTTTGTTTTATGTCATGAAGAACAGAATATAAAAAAAAAAATCTTTGCTTCATCACCCCAGATTGAATTTAAAACATAAAACGACCAAAATCTCTAGTTTCTAGTCACTTCAGTTGACTATATTACACTTACAAATTTATCTTTCACATGGTCAGATTGCTGAAAAAAAACAAGTTTCACTAACTTGAAAATGGTCTTTATACTTCAAAGCTGTTATTCCAGTAATTTTGTGGCAGTCCAACATAGTCTGAAATGACTGCAACAGTGAATGACTTCCACATTGCATCAAGCAAGATGAAACTAACTGAGATGTGTGATATTGTCTATGCAATTTTTTTAACCAGGACAAACCATCTCCCATAACAATTAATTTGATTCTTTCACAATAAGCTAACAACCTTCTAAGGCACATCTCATTCTTTTGCCATGATATCTGTTATTATAAAATTTACACTGATATTAATGAAGCAGTAATTATCTATCATTATTAATATGAAAAAAACAAAATCTACTTTTTTTCTTTATATCCATTATTTATATGGAATCCATTATAATTATTTGGATAGCTATACAGCCATAAAGTTATATATATATATAAAGGTGTATATTTCAACTATATATCCAGTATTTATCCAAATGTGCCAGTTGTTAAAAGTATTAGTTGAAACAATTAAGAACTTTGCTCTTGAAAACAGAATCATGCTTAAGTTTTAACCAAAATAAAATTAACAATAGTTCTTAGGATGACTCACCATATATGCAAGTTAAAAACTGCAAATCAGGGATAACTTTTTGATACTATAGGTTCTTAAGATTACACCAATAGTTTTTGAAGATCATTTGAGCTGCCGATTTGGTACTCCTGGTTTAATAAATAGAAACTAACTGAAACTTCAGTCTTCCACTTAGCTTTTAGGAATAAGCACCTTTAAACTTGGTGGAGCTTATTTTTGAAGTTGTACTATGTACACACGCACTGAAATACTCCAGATCTCATTTCAGTCACATTTTTGACAGTCATAACTGCACGCTATCCTGATAGTGTTTCAGAATAGAGAAGTTGGCACCTCATGTCATATCTCTCAGTATCCATGGATATTGCAATAGTAATCCATGACAGATATTGAGGAAATAAAAAGTACACTGTATACCAAACAGCTTTTTCCACACCCCCAAATAGTTATACTGTTGCCTGTAACTATGGCAACTCCTTCTTTACTCTTCCTCTGCCTTCTCCAGGTCTACACAACCTTACTAAGGATTAAAGATTGGGCACATCTAATATTATTTGTAGGCAGTTTAAGACAAGATAACATTCTATCATTTTTAATCTGTATCAAGCAAGCGAAGGCTCTAATCTGACTCTCTTCCTCAGGCTTTGAGTTGGGGTATCTAATGATGATGTAGGGAACGTGTTTTATCTGTTTGCTCAGGATAGCTGCTGTTCTTTTTACATAATGTTGGTTTCTTTCTCTTTTCTTTTCACCTGTGAAGCTACCAAGAATAATTTTGGAGATTGGCACCTTACAAATTTGATAAATAAATTTAGACAGGGGTGCAATTCAACTGATATACCAACTGGTTCGGTGAACACACGCTCTGTCTTTTTCTTTATTTTCCTTTGCAATATAGTGGGTCAAAGGTATATAAGCAGCTTTTGCTATGGCCTCTGCAACTATTGAAATTTTGCTGGGAGCAGTGGTGGGATTCATTTTTTTTTACTACTGGTTCTGTAGGTGTGACTTGGTGGGCATGGCAGGAGAAGGATATTGTAAAATCTCCAATCAGAGGTGGTATTTTCCGATTCTCCGAACTATTCAAAGTTTCCACTACCGGTTCTCCAGAATTGGTCAGAACCTGCTGAATACCACCTCTGGTTGGGAGTCCAGTATATTGCTTGTATGCATACAATTAAATTATATTGTATCTTCCAAGTGATTTGGTTGCTTTAAGTAAGACAGTTTTGGGGCACAACATTGGAAAGTGTGTCTAAGGTCAATTTTATGAATTTTAAGAAAACTCTGTGACTCTCCTCTTACTATATGCTTAAGGGATCCTGAATTGGAAGCAGATGAGCATGGTTTTAAAATTTAAAACATCATAAAAAAACACAAAGCATCTTCAAATACTAGCAATAAAAATCAAGAAGCATAGAGCAAACTGAGACTAAAATAAAATATTAAAAAAACTAAATAAATGACAACCACAGCCTGCCTTAGAATTGATGGTGAAGATATAGGACAGGGAGAGGCATGGCAAAATGGAGATGCCTCCACAAAAGTGGAGCTGATGACTGTGCAAAGGAGAGGATGGGAGATAGCAATAGCATTTAGACTTATATACCGTTTCACAGTGCTTTACAGCCTCCTCTAAGCAGAGTCAGCATATTGCCCCCAACAATCTGGATCCTCATTTTTCTGACCTCAGAAGGATGGAAGGCTGAGTCAACCTTGAGCCTTGTGAGATTTGAACTGCCAAATTGTAGGCAGCCGATAGTCAGCAGAAGTAGCCTGCAGTACTGCATTCTAACCACTGCACCTCTGAGGCACTGAGGGAGATCACCCACATATGCTTCAGAAGACTGATCTTCATGAGCCTTCAGGATAGCAGTCTTCTCTAGTCTGAGCATTTGAATGCGTGGAGCTATCTTGCTTACAACCGTTGGAGGAGCCTTTTAAAAGACACAAAGTTTGCAAGCTTTATTCTTTAATCACTTTCAGAAATGGCCTATTAACCATCTTAAAGCTATTAGAGACATTTGGAATAAGTTTTAAAAGTCACTGGGTGAATTTAGCCTTAATTATAATAAAAATTACTTATAAGATTAAGGACTTTAAAAAAATTGAAACGAACAACAACGCACTAAATAAGATTTAAGAAAGATCTCAGAAAGTTATAAACCGATTAAGTGTCCTATAAATATGAAATGTTGACTTTTACTATAAGATTTTGGAATTAACTATAAAAAATAAATAACTGCTTATGAGAACCAGATTAATTTTGGCTACCTTAGTTATTGAAAGTGATAACAAAGATAAGTGACTTTATGATTTTAGAAAGTGGACACTAGTGGGGACTAAAGATTCCAAGTAAAATTTAAAAATGCAAGCCTGCTTTTAGTATCAATTTGTACTAAAACTTACAAACTGACACAAAACACCTTAACAATGGAAATACTAAAGGAGATCTTTAAAAAATGGAGCCAGAAATTAGAAGCTACACTATAAATAACATCAGTAATGATGTCTGACTCAATGGATAGACTATGTCTAAAAGATGTTAATGTGAAGCATTTTTTTCCTGACAACACATCAACTTTCCCACCCATCTGTCTCCCTTCATCTGTGCCTTTTTGGACACTCGGCATGCTGCAGCTCCTACACCTGTCTCTCCTGCCACCCCAGCTGATCTTCACAATTGTATTTCACTATTGACAAGGTGCATCCAGATGAGGCAAGTGCTGGCTTTTCACAATGTTTGCATAGAGGACAGAGATCGGGGGGGCAGATAGGTAGATGGAGGAGTTGAAGCTGAGGCAAGTCCAGTAGAGGACCTCAGGCTTCTGAAGTGAATTCTTCAAGCATGGCCACCTACTGTGTTTCCCCCAAAATAAGAACCAGTCTTATTTAGGGTTCCAAAATAAGCAAGGGCTTATTTTCAGGGAAACATGATTTCAGGTGATCAGCACAACTGGGTGTCCCCCTCCAGCACATGCACAAAAGGTGTGAGCCCCTTGGTTGGCGCACTCTGGGACTGTGCAGCCCATACTACACAGGAGAGTTGATTAACTGTCCAAGCATCAGACAACATCAGAGGCATGGGGGGGGGGGGGAAGGCACACAATCCAAAGGCGCTGCATAGGCTGTGGGAAAGTTGGGTCGGAGTGAGCAGGCAGCTGCGGGAGACTCGTCTTCATGCAGCAGCACCAGCAGCAGTTGTCAGCAGAGGCACAGGGGGAGGCACGCAATCCAGATGCACCACACAGGCCATGGGAAAGCTGAGAGTCAGTTGGCCAGAGCAGGAGGCTCATTTTCATACGGCTAGTTCACTTTCTTAAATGGGTTGTACATTTATCTTCATAAAGATCTAACTTCTGATTTCTTAATAAATCCTTCTTCTCAAGTTAAATTACTGCATTCAAGATTGGATGGCCTTATTTTTACACCATAAATATGAACACTTCTTATGTCAGGATTGTTTTGTTGGTGTTAGCCTTTCCATTCTACTGTCTACTTCATATAGGCCACTCTCCTTGATGGTCCCCTTCACAAACAATCCAATTCCACCTGTGGCAAAAAATGCAGTCTTTCCAATGTTACTTCGCAGTGGCAGATTTCATTGGTATCAAACTAGCAGTTTGCACTGGTATATACAAAGCATTTTTAGGAATCCATTTAATTGGTTTTCCATTTTTTTGTTTGCTGTGCAGCTTTGCAATTCCTTTGGCTTCAGCAAAGACTTGTCTCTGCCTTCCATTTCTAGGAGGTGAATGAATGTTTTGCAATCCACATGTAATTCAAGGCATTTCTCTCTTGTTAAATGAAATTTCTGGTAGTACTAGAGCCAGTGCAAATGCCTCCATAATGCTTTTCAGAAGCAGTGCCAAAAATCATTGTCTGCCAGCTTTCCTTCTATTGTCCTGTGTTGCGTCATTCCTCCTGGAATGCAGCTTGACTGGTTTCTCATCAGCAGTTCCTTTTCTCTGGGTGCCTTGATTTGCATATGCTTAGGATGACCATAGAGGTAGAAGTTTCTATCTCTGGTTTTAGCTGAAGCCTCTTTGATCCCTGCTTATTTCTTTTCAGCACCTCTGATACTTTAAAATCATTTGACTAGCTTATTACAAATTGTGCGTTTGCATCTTTCCTTATTTACCATTCACAATGCACACAGTTGCATTCATAATTGTTTCAAATGATTCTGGGAAGCTGTTTAAAGATAACATTTCTTTTGAATAGAGTTCAATTTTGGTGCCTTTTTAACAACAATACAGACATGGCATGCCACTGCCATCTTCCAGCTGTATTTTTACTTTCCAGCCTCATCTACATCCTTTGTATATCCTGACTATGACACACAGAAGTACGAAAGAGGCCTAATCCTATTTAGCATCTATATCAGTGTTTCTCAACCTTGGCAACTTAAGTTGTGTGAACTTCAACTCCCAGAACTCCTCAACCAGCGTGTTTCATGGAGTGGAAGTCCACAAATCTTAAAAGTTGCCAAGGTTGAGAAACATTGTTCTAAGTTCACACAAGGTCAGACATGCAGTGCCACTTACTGAGAACTGGGAAGCTATTTAATTTTAATCCAATTAATACTGTTTCATGTTGAATTACCCTTTGAACTTCAAGTAAGCATCATTCTCCACATTTTTCTAGTATAAAATAGATATTCTTTTAAGAAAGGATTACATTGAAAGCATGACAGGAGAGATGGCATTGAGTACAGCCAGTTGACTGTATGAAAGGGCAATCCACTAGTCCGTGAGCCAGCTGAAAAGCTGAAATTTGCCAGCTGAAAATTTACTGCCCCAGTGATTGAGCTCTTTCTGCTTCAAGTAACGAAACTGGCAAGTGATGGTGTCACTATAGTTTCAAGTTTAAAAAAATCTATTGGTGGGTTCCCTTAGCTTCATTTCCTATCCTGCTGAACGTCATCTGAGCAAGAAAAACAATCACCAGCTACTTTTCTTAATCTATGAGACAAGTCAGAATGCTTGGAATGGCAGTTTTAGCAACTTGTCAATTTGCTCAATTAACAGGATGCAGGTGCTGAGGTCTATCAATTAAACTACTTTGAAACATGGGTTGGGTGCTCTTCTGAAAGTATGACAGACCTGTATCCTGAAATAACCTATTTGAAAGATCAGAGGAGCCCAGGAAAGATGTAGGATGGAGTGGAAGGATACATTCCTGAGGCATGGAAGAATCTCAAGGAGTTCTGGGGTTTCTCCCTACCACTCCATCCCATAATCCATCTTCATATCTGTGAGAAAATTTACCAGACATGGAGGGGCCAAGGGGAGGAAGTCATTTATAAAAGAACATAGCCAAGGAGCTTACAAAAAAGATTGAACATCTCACAGAGGGGGAAAAATGTTGTGTCAACTCCTGACTACAGTGCCTCCAGAAAATCAAAGAAAAATAGAAGAAAATGAAAGTACAGTTTTATTCAATATCATAGCAATATATTTATGTCCATAGATCTACGAAAGAATCCATAGCAACAGTACTCAACCTAATACACTAAAATCAAAATACACAGAATCAGGGACCTGATCAACTTCTGTCTCGCTATCGACTTTCAGTCTGATGGAGAAATATATCAACAAATCAGAGGAACACTATGGGATCATCATTCTTAGGACTCATAACAGAGTCCATAATGCAGCATCTAGAAATTACAGCACACATACAACCAAAAGTGTGGGTCCAGTATGTAGATAACACCTTTGTCATAATAATAAAAAGGAACAACTAGATAATTGATGAAACCATCAATATCTTCAAAGAAATAATATTCACAAGGGAAGAAGAAAACAACATATTTCCCTTTCTGGATATCCTAATTAGCAGAGGAAACATTGGCAATTTAGTCATGTCTATTGAGAAACATCCCACACTAACCAAGTGCTTCATTACCAGAGTAACAACTCAACCTCCTACATGAGGAACCTATGTAAGAATATTATTCAGATGGGTACAAACGGGCTTCAGCATTCCTACAACATCAGAAAAAGGAAATAGACACCCTATACTAGAATTTGCCAACCTTCCCGACTTTGCAGACTGGGAGGTGGGGAGATGGGATGGGTCTGTGTGAGTAGTGGGCACATGTGTGCAGCTCCATTTGCTGCTTGCACAAATGGAGAATGCGCATACGTGCTTGTCTGCTGCTTGTGCAAGTCGGGGTGCATGCATGTGTTTGCCCACCCACCACTTCCGCAGCCTGGTTCCGGATGACGCAAGGTTGGGTAGTGGGCCACAGCCCAGGGGTTGAAGACCCCTGACCTATACAATATATTCCAACTAAATGCAATTTTATCAATACGTGCCTGCCCATTCAGCCCAGTATTGCACAATCAACACAAGCTATAAAAGGGATAATAGATGCAAATCAACCAAAGCCCTTCAAAATATTTTAAGTAATGCAAAAGACCCAGTAGCTCAAAAACTAAAAAAACAACAACCCAGGAGTTATTTAAAATATACAATGTAAAGATATAACATCCATTGTGTAGGATAGACAGGCAGAAGGCAGCACATTCATGAACACCAAATAGCACTCCTTAATCTTACAACACATGGGCAGATTCAACATAGTTTCAATTGGGAAAGTGTAAGCACCCTAGACTAAGCTAAATCTGAAATCACTAGGGAATTCCTGGAAGCCTGGCATTCAAACAAATCACCCATCATAGACCTATAGAGATAAAGCATATTTGCACATCATTCAAAAGAGACAACAAAAAAGCTAAGAAGGAAATAAAAAGACAAAACTATATCTGTCCAGGAAGCAGCGTCCAGATAAGTAGAGATTAACACCAGACAAACAATCAAGCAGAAACAATCAATGAGGGGTCCTTGGTGCTCTCTGAGGTTGATTGTTTTCTTGCAGACATTTCATTATCCAAACTAGATAACATCATCGGTGGTCTGAGAGAATCTCACAACTCTAAACTACCTGGGTAGGAGGTTGTACCACTGATTTCTTGCTTGCTTGCTTTCTGCTTCTTTTCATTTTTGACCTTTTTATTTTTTATTTATTTATTTTATTTTGTCAAGCAATTATAAGATAACAGGCATAATTATAAACATTGCTATGAATACATGAAATGGGTACATATAACAAAAAAGAAAAAGAAACAATAGGACAGGGACGGTAGGCACGTTGGTGCACTTATGCATGCCCCCTACAGACCTCTTAGCGAAAAGACCTTTTAATTGCCAGAAAGGCAGTACACATTATGTCTGTCATAAAATACATTTAAGGAGACACCAGGCAAAGGGCTTCCTGAAATTAGGAAATGGCAGCAGGAAAGGATAGGTATTGCCAACATATGCAATCTTGAAAGTTTTTAGAAGAAAAAGTTTGAGATCTTCGGTTTTCCATCTGTAGATTCAGTCATTCAGCTACAGTTTCTGTGGCAGACATTTTGTTAAGAGAAAAGGAGACATGAGGATAAGCCCATTGTCTTTTCTTTAAGATTGATTATTTTACTGACCATTTTTGGAGATTTTTGGAGTTCAGTGTCGTCACATGCTACCTTGATTGAATTCCATAAGACAAGAATATAGACATCATTGGGGTGAAAATCTCTTTTTCTTCTGACCAAAATGCAAGACTAGCAAGCCTGCTCCTCATTTTAATAGATTTCTGCTCTGTTCTTTAGCTTCTGAAACATCAACTAAATATGACAATTTAGCTTATCCAATTGTACAGATTAGGTGATACAGTTCCTCAAGTGTTGCCTTGTTTTATTACCCAAAAGCAAAATTGGAGGACTGATTCTGTGTGATTGTAACATGTTTATTCATAAGTACATTACATGGATTTCAGTGGAACAATGGCAATTGTTGGATTCACCCCTGCCAAATCAATCTTGACAGATAACACTGATTGACTTTCCTCTCCAGTATAGTGCATTGCTAATGAGGTGAGAAAAAACATTCTAAAGGCATTCTGGCTGAGAGTCACAGAAGATGGAAAGGTATGTCTTTAAGAGAATTATAGGAGACAAACAAAAATGCTTTTAGAAGTATGGGCACAAGTTATTGCTAAATGTTTAAGAAAATACGTTGTAGAACCTTAAAAATGAAGCCTTGAAACAGTTTATTTATTTTGACATATATTATATATTACAAGCTAATGTGGTTTGTAAAGACATGTTTTAAGCTTAACATAATAGGCATAAAATAAGTGGTTTTATTAGTATTAAAATGGGGAGAAAATGGGAGGCATAGGAGTATACTTTTGTTATACTAGCCAAGATGTCTCTTGGATCAGTCGCAAGATCTGTCCTAACTGAAAGCAATGAATGCAGTTTATGGCACAGATATGACTAAGGCCGGTCACCCTATCCACGTCTTCTTTAGTCTTCTTTTGTCTTAGAAAAATGCATTAGTGAGAAGGCTTATCAACCAAAGTCATGACGGGAGGCAGGAGTCCATATCTATGAGCCCATCTAGGGATGATCATGACATAGGGAATATTGGAATTTGGAATAAATGGTAAAGGGTATGAATTATGAATGAATTGACAAAAAATGTGTACCTAGAAACTGAGAAAGGGCAGGATGGAACAAATCTGAGTGAAGGTCATCTGATCGGATGGCATGGAGCTGATAAATGCATATAAGGAAGTGAAGTTGCAGATTTAATTATGAATAAGAGGTCTAACCTTTATGTATGAATTAGGGGCATCTAGATTGTTGTAGGTGCACTTGAAAGTAGGAATTCAAGGTTGGTGATGTTATGTATGCTATGCTACACTGAATGGAGATAATGGCAGAAGCACAAATAAGTTTTACCGGGGGTAGGGAACCTGTGGAAAGCGGAATGAATGTACTACAAAGAAAACAGTAATTCTGCAGTTTGTTTCAAATACATGATTGAAGGTCATAGTGGGATGATTATGTTAGAAATAAAAGGGTGACTGCCTGGGCACACCACTTAAGTTCATCTTAATGAAGAGAAAGGAAATTGGCAAAGGATCTATTGAAACCAGGGAAGAACGCTGTATGAAATGAGGATTGCAAAGAAGCAGCGAAGTCAGTATCCCCATCAAACATAGAACAAAGTCTAGAAAGCAAATTAATGGAAAGATTGGGGGGGGATTGTTTCCTAAGGGCCACTCCAAACTACAGAGAGATTTATTTTTAATCAAATCTTCCTGGAATTACAGCAATAGTCCAATTATCTGTTTATTTCCTTACTTGGAAAGAAGTCCTCCAGAGAATTGCCTCAATCAGTTAAGGGTATCATACTCACATCATAAAAAAACTGAATTTTTGAGACCACATATACTAGTATCCTTCATCACAATGCAAAAATAAATCTGAATAAGGTAGTTATAAGCAATCCTTCCCTGTTTTTTTCTTTTGGGTAAATGAAATTATTTGAAGAAAGTACACAGATTAGAATTTAGGATGTCCAAAAGCTGATGGTAGCTTAATCCTATTGACTTAGCTGTCAGTTTATAAAGTGACAGATCTGTTTATTCTTTTCTCCAGTGGTTGAGCTTAGAGAAGCATACGCTAAAGCAAAAACACTCTGAAGATCTACACCAGGAGAGGAACTTTTTCCATCCTCGGTATTCTTATTATCCCTCCGTTTTTCTTTTTCATTTCATTTGTTGACGATTACTGCGAAGGTTGATGTGAGACTTGTCAATCCAAAGCACTTGTTTTGATGTCAACATGGGAAATGAAAATATTTGAACAATGTCTGTGATGAATGCAGATTTTTTTCTGCTTTAATTGTTAATCTTCAGAACCCTTCCTTTTGTAAAGAAATATAGACTTATTGTCCTTAATAAGTCATATTCTCATGATAATCAGATTTTCTTCTTAGAAAATTCATTTATACAGATGAAGAGTAGAGTTGCTTATATTGCACTTGAAATCCATATTCCATCAGACTTTTTAACTGATTTGCATTTGTAACTTAAACACTGTATCCAAAATCAACCAGTGTTATGCCAAGCAAAAATTCAGCATACAAGCTATAAATTCATAGTGCTATTTCCCCACAGGATTAGTGTTCCACTGTATAAAAAGGGAGGGAGAGAGACAACTGGCTACTAGAATAGAGGCAACCTGGGTTTTTTTAACCTCACTAAACTCCCAGTAGAAGCAAATAGGGAAGAATAATAGTTTCCCGTGTATCAAACCTTAGTGAATCTGGGTTCAGTATCCTATGGAGAAAAGACATCATGGTTCTGCTTTTATTATCTAGCTGTGCTTCATGCTGTCTGTTTCTCTATTAATCTCCATAAATATACAGTATTTATAACTAACAAATCTTTCCTTATGAGCCAGTGGTTGACATCCTTTCACCAAAGGCAGCTCGTAGCTCTGCATGAGTTGACAACCTAAACTAAATTAAAATCTAAGAAAACAAATCAGAAATGTCACTGGAAAATACAAAATAAGCACTTCATGGATGACTTTTTAATCACAGAATGGGTCCACTTCTCAAGAAATTTCTAATTTAACATTGATGTCCTTTTCTCAATTGCTTTTTCTTTTGCTCTTAATTATGATGCATTGCAATATCAAATTTACAACTAAGAATATTTTATGCAGTTATTTTAGATAATTCTTAAATATTTAAGAATATAGTGTAGATAGAAGCTTTTCTGAATCTTCAGTCTGGAAGTTTAGAATTCATCATGCTAGTAGAATTTGCAACATGTTATTCACATCATAGCAATACTTCCTAAAGTAATATTTACATGATGACTTAGTCCATAAACCTAACAGGCTCAGGTTCGGTGATAAAGCACAGAGCACACACTTTATGCAGAAAAATCACATCCTTGTAATTTCATCCAAGGATGAAAAATCACATCCTTGGCCATGCATCCTGAGACACAGGCCATAGTTAATAGTTTGAGGTTATAAAACGGCAGAGTTGGCCTGGAAAAATTCTGAACCATTTGCCCAGGCAGTAGACTGGGAAAGGTTACAGAATGAGACACACAACTTTTTAACCGCATGATCCCAATAATGTAGGATCCCTGGTTAGCATCTTGGTCTTATGACTATGGAATATTGCTAATGGATCACTCACATCCATATATTGCTCTTGTGAAGTAAAGCATGTATACTGTCTGAGGTAAGTCCACGTAAAAGGCTTTATATACTTTAACGGCTCTTCTATAACTTTCCAGTCTTGAATTTGAAGGCAGAGAGAAAGGCTTCAAAGAAATGTAAAATGCTTTCTCAAGTTTCAGAACAAAAAAAATGCCTCACAAGATTTGGGTGATATCTTTGAGAATTTGTAACAGCTTCTGAGCTTTTGAGGTAAAATAAATGGACTGAAAATAACAGAATGAATTTGAAGTTCTTCACTACACAAAAATACATAAGCGTAGGATGGAGATAGCTGTTTTGTTAATGTTAAGTGTGAAAAGACTCTAGGAATTATAGTTAATCACAAGGTAAATATGAGTTGTGTGTCACAGCTGCTAAAATTCAATTGCACATTTAGGCTACTTCTACATTATAGGAAGTAATACTTCCAGTATATTTTGCATTAGCCAGACATTTGTCAAGTACTGTGTCCACTTCTGGGCATCAAATTTTTCAAAATATTCCAAGGCACTGAAAACATGTACATGAAAATCAGTGTTTGGTGTTCTTGAAACTATATCTTACAAGGACAAATTAAAGCAGTATTGTCAAATTTGTGTCATCATGGCGGTGTCACATGACGTATCTGGACTTTTTTCCCCTTCGCTAAACTGGGCAGGGGCATAGCCAGCGGTGTCACATCTGGCCCACAGGCCGTGAGTTTGACAGCCCTGGACTAAAGGAACTAGGTATGTTTAACCTTGAGAAAATATTACTGAAGGGCAACTGTAGCTCTTGGAAAATCAAAAAAAGTCAAGATGAAGGTTATAACAGTTGAAGCCCTGTCCCTTTGTATGTCAGTATGTCACTGCTGTGGGAGAGTGTAGTTGCAGTTTCCAAAAACTAGAAGGGCTCTCACACAGAAATCAAGGCCTCTTCTCTAATATCCCAGAACACAGGCCATAGTTAATAGTTTGAGGTTATAAAACGGCAGAGTTGGCCTGGAAAAATTCCAAAAGTTAAAGTAGAACCAATTTACATGCAATGTTTCTCTTCATTGGACATTTCATTGAACAAAAAGTGGGACAACCATGCTCGGAATGTTTTAATTTGGATTCCTTCATTGAGGATGAGGTAGAGCCTGATGGCTTCAATGTCCCTTTCTGAGTCTGAATCAATTACTATTTTCAATGGAAGCTACTGGTAGGAGACGTAATTGGAGGTGAGGTACCCAGCAGGCACTGACTCTGCCATAGTTGGCAAAATGACTTGGGTAAGCTATTCCAGGCAATATGAGGAAAGACATCTCTCTGAAAGCATGAAGAGCCCCTCCAGCTGAATGCTTAATAGCCTTCAGAATAAAAAGGAAGCAGGAAGACAAGAAGAAGAGAGTCTTGGGTCCAGGTGAGGGAGGAAGATTTGGAAAGAAACTTGAGATAACTCTACCTTAATTACTTTCTAGGCTTTCAAGATTCTGTTTATCTACTAGCAACAATGGAAAATCTTTCCTGAATTCTACGTTTCCTGCGTTTGATAGCTCCTGACATTTTATAACAACACTGTGCTAGATGGACCAACAATTTGCTTCAAACATGGTTGGTTTTGGTATTTCTATGTAACAATCTTCTTCTGTCTGCTAAGTTCTAATGATAACACAGCCCATTTCTAGTAGTGACTAAAGCTCTGATGAAAAGTCACCCTATATAATTGTGGTCTGAATTTTAAGTACTATAATCAAGAATCTTTAGTGACTCATATGACACTATTCTCATATGAGAATAGAACCTCATTATTGTAACAGAATATGGAACACATAATGTTTGACCATACATTCTCAAAGCAGTGTTATTACTCATTCTTTTCCATATGCTTTGGCAGAATATATATAAAATATACAAATACATATATACATTATGCATTCTTAAGCCTTATTATATTATATTTAGTTCTAGCTACAGGTGTCAACAGGTGTAAGCCAGTGATGACACAGAGTATTGAAGAATGGAAAGATGGGAAATGAGAAGTAGTTGGATTTGTGGTCAACACATAATAGATAAATAAATACACAAGTACACTTGAAGCATATTGAAAAGTTTAAAATGTCAAAGTTGCCACCAGAAAATAGATAACGTTGTAGGTAAATCTGGATTTCCATTGAGTTTTTTGTGTAATAGTGGTAATTACTTTTTGTAAAGTAAATTGTTAATTGTAAAGTAACTATACAATTGAACATACTAAATCTCAAATAATGGTTAAAATGGAATATGTGATAGGGGTGCACATAGTGTGTGTGGGTGTGCTAATTAACAAGCTTCTTAACTTGGAATAATGCACATATAGAGCAATGCTTTGTTTTAATCCCATTCCGTCTTGCCATTTTTAAGCTTGAAGAATAATGATCTATGCATAAATATCACAGCCCACAAAAATGTCTCTATAATATTTATTGGGCAGATGTGTAGGAAGAGATACACTTAATTAGTTAATTAAGGCTTTCTTTATACTCCTTTTCATATCTTTAGACAGCTTGCAATATTAAAAAAAATCCATCTTCAACAATAAGTATACAGTATCATAGGTTGTAGCCAAATATACATGTATGTATTACTCTAAGGTTTAATTTGTTAGTCTGCCATATAAATATTCCTGAACATGCTGTGATCAAATACTGTGAACTTAGTGTTCCTTGGAAAATAAATGGAGCACATTTTGATATGCTTGTTGTTGTTTTTAAGTTTTTCCATGTCTCTTCTGGAGATTTTCAACCTCCTAAAAACAAATAATTGAAAACATCCTCTTTCCAGGAACAATCCACCTGTGCTTTCCATCTTTGAATTTGGTGACCCAATTGAAACGATTGTGGCAAGAAGGAAATGTCACCTAATGAATGCTAGAAGCATATTTATTTGTTTACTTACTTACTTACGTATTTATTTATTTGTATGCCCATCTCAGTTGTGAGCTTCTCTTTTCAGGCTCCATCAATTCCCCTCTGTAAATGGAAGCTCCGTTTCCCTCCCATTTGGTTAGAGGTGGATCCAGCTTTCATGATTGCCTGGTGATTTGGCAGCCAGTTGATTTCCATTTTTGTAAATTACCATCCAGACAATGATGACAAGAATTAACCCCCTGCCCACTCATTTGTAATCCAGGGTCATTTATCTAGTTCTTCTAACTAATTTTGGGAGGAGATATGAAATAACAGCCCTATAGGAGGCCTCCTGAATTATTTACTGTATGTAAACAAAGGACTGCATTACGTTGGGAGAAACATACGAAAATAAAAATTTGAGATTTTTTTTCCATCCCATTTTTTTATAGGAGTCTTTGTAAGGAAAAAACAGCATTTTATAGATTAGGATATTAATCCATTATTAAATTAATAGTAGCCATTCATACTTAACAAAAATAAGTAACAGCTGCATATTAGGAAAATATACAATACATTCAACAATGTGGTGTTCACTTACGGAAATAAAATCTTAACATTATTACAAATGCAGCTTTTAAAATTGTGTCTATTTCTACATAGATACTGTGGGAAGATTAAAATGTTGACTTTCCTTCTCCCCTATTTAAAAAAAAAATAGAAATATTTTTCTATGTGCAATTTAATCACCCATTGTAGAATATTTTTGCATGAGGTTTCTTATATAATCTGCTTTTAAGACCCCCATTGTATTATATAGAAATATTTTAATATCCTTAACTATTCAAGTGCACTGCACTGAGTCTTAGAGGAATGAGTATAAATGTTAATTATTCTTAAATATTACTCTAAACTATTCATTTATCAAAACTGACTGGATCTAAAAAACATAAAGTACCACTCTACCAAAGCAGCATCTTTGAGAAGGTATACTTTATTTCCAAGAGATCAGTTTGAGTTGAGAGACACACTAATTCCAGCATCTATTACATGTCTGATTCCACATTTCATCCACCCTGCCATAATTTAACATTCCTGGTTGCCTTTGACTATCAAATATTTCTTTGTCAAATATTTCATTGGCACTTGAAATTAAATTGCATGTTGCTTTTATTTTATATCCGCTTTCTGTCTTTATGCAAATTGCTGTCTTACTATGAGATGACAGGTCTAAGATCAAAAATATTTTGTAGTAATTCTCATCTTAACTGTGTATAACCACAGACCTGGTTATGTGGCCATTAAACATGGGATTCACAGGAGCTATATGTAGCTGACATTGCATGAATCAAAGCCATCCAATTCCATAAGAATCCTGTTAATTTATTGAAATGCTACATATGAAATTTGGACTATCTTCATATGTTTAATATCTGAAACAGTATTGAGTTGGAAGAGTATTGATGTCTTTTTAGCTGCTTGCTGGCTTTTCTCATCTTCCTTCCTTCTTTCCTTTCTTTCTTTCATTCTTCCATCCTTCTTCTCTTTTTCTATTGATCACCATGAAGAGTTTCCTCACAGCCTTTCTCTTGGCCAGAAAAATCTCTAGCTGCTGTTGGACATCTGGCAAATACACAATCAAGCACCTGTGTGCCAGATATGTACAGCTGTATGGGTGACACATGATCCATCTGCAATCCATATCAAATGCTGCTGCCAGTTGCTTTATTCTGGGTGGATTGGAAGGGTGTGTGTGCATGTGTGTGGAAAGCCATAACAGAATTGTAAAAATCACATTTCCCTTCTAATTGATTTCTTCCTCTCTTTTCATCTCATCGTGTTTCTTTGTTCACATTTTGTTGATAATGTGGCAATTGTGGTACTGATAGATGTGCTAGTTCTATAAAAGCCTGTTCTACATTATGCCAAGCAGTGTATGTCTGCTCAGAATTAGTAATGAATATCTTACAAAACTATTGCTCTATGGCAGGGCAGCTGAGTTACGTTAGCCATACTCAGTTGGAAGTTTTGATTCAAGCTAGGGAAAATATCGTAGCTACTTTGGGTAGCTACTGCAGGCAAATCTGCCCTCTTGACACAGGTTATTGCAGCAAGCTGTTCTCTCCTGCATACAATTATCCAATTGCAGGAAAGATGATGAAATCAGGCTGACTAGTTTATTATTACAATGTTAGCAATGTTAGCATCTAAGTCAGTAAGTGAATTGTAAACTAAAAAAAACCCTATAAAGATAACAAATAGTGCTTGTCAAGTAGTACTTAGTTCATACTTTTCCTAGATTTCATTTAAGATGATATTACAATATTGCCTGCTGTTACTTTTTTCCCTGAAATTTCAAAGATTAATAATCAACTTTCTTCTCCATTCCTAACCAGCTTATCCACTGTTCCTATTTTTACTCTTCCATTGGTCCTTAATTTCTCTATTTGGTCTTCTAAAACTGTATATTATTTATTTATACATATTTTTCCTGAAATCTAGAAAGTCTGGAGCATCATTTTGGCATCAGTTATGTTTCTACTTGAAGCTTTGTTGGATATTGTCATGCAGAGTATAATTTACACCTACAATTGAGAAATCAATATTAGGATATTTTAATTCCAAAGATTTGTAGTTTCTAATATAAAAGTGAAAATTAATCTCACCATGATTGTACCAAAAACATTGCAACAGTACTGGTAACATGAAGGAAATCAGTCACCTGAGGAATAAATATAAAAAGAGGCAACCTATTGCTCTGCTTTTGTATCAAAAATCTGCATTTTATTTTATTATTTTTACCTTTTATTTTATTTTTATTGATATGAACATTTATATCATATTCTTTTGTTGCTTATGCAGAGAAGCATAAACCCATTAACATGAAACACATTCCAGCCAGTGCATGAGATGGAGAAGTGAATATTATTTAAAAAGATAGATACAGCCAATAAAAAAGAAAAGCTATCTTTTAGTTCAACCCTCTTGCTTGGTCCCATAGCTTCTCAATCAAATGATCCCCAAAGTTGCTTAACAAACAAACAGAAATCCGAACTTCACACAAGTATTTCAACTTCTGACTGGGCCCTGGGTTTTGTGCCTTTTCCTGCAGTTTGACCTTCCCGAAGCAACTTGCAATTGAATGTTCTTTCTGGCACAAGAAAACTACTTCCTGCTCCTCCCTTGCTGGCTGACTGATGAGGCCTGGTTGGTCTTCCTGTTGCCATTACGGTTTTCCTGTGAATCAAGGCATGTAATGTCTCAGTGATCTTGGCCACTTCAGCAGAGATGAGTGCAATGTTTCTCTTCAAACCTCAGTTCCAGGCTATTAGTTCTAAATCCATTTATATTACAGCTGGCCAACTTATAAAGGTCCCATGATTTCATTAGTCTCTTGATCCCTTTTCAGATCCCTTATGCAATCATCTAAAAGTGTACTTACTGATGCACACTGCTGCTTTGAACGACAGTGCTTTCCCCAATATTTCGACTGCACAAATCTAATCTAAATGATTGTTAGAGGACTGCAAAGAGACACAGGAAAACATCCAAGACTTTGGTTCCATCTAGCGGTCATCTGGTTTTTTGTAGCCCATAACTGGTAGCTCCACCCATGGAGTCAACCCAGTAGCTCGGGAAAAAGAAGGGGTAAAATGGACAAATGTTTTCTCTCTTTCATAAGAAGACAAGATAGCCTGCAAAGTCTTTGGGTTGCTTTCTCCTTCTCCTTTTTTTTTCCTAATGAGACTATCACATTTTATATTTGTTTTGCCAGCATTTGTTTCTCTACCTCCAAAGGTTTTATTATTTCTTTATTACCTTCTCAACCTATTGGAACACTAAGACTCAGATTTCTCACAGAATGGCACATTTTATCTCATCTCATCTGAATTTAAGAAAAGTTATAAAACTTCCTTGATTCTCCTTTTTAATTTCCTGGGCATATGTTTGTATTGTGCATTTTGTAAAATGTAAGAGACAATTTATTGTGGGTGCTAACTGATTAGTTTTATGCTTCTGTCCTATGGGTATAAAAGAAATATAGGATTATAAATTCCTGTGGGATTAGAATTTTAAACAACCTTTAAGCTTTTTTAAAATAACTATTTAAAATATTCCTCTTTTTTTTTTTTGAGAAAAACTCTCTTTGAGAATGCAATATGGCTGCACTGAATTTTCTTGATACTCCCATTTTTAGACTTTGATATTCAGTTCAGTCAGTGATGGGATTCAAATTTTTTTACTACCAGTTCTGTGGGCATGGCTTGGTGGGCATGGCAGGGGAAAGATACTGTAAAATCTCCACTCAGAGGTGGTATTTGTCGGTTCTCCAAACTACTCAAAATTTCTGCTACCGGTTCTCCAGAACTGGTCAGAACTTGCTGAATACCACCTCTGCATTCAGTATTTCATGTGTTTCTGTCTCTCATATGTTTTATGCTTATTCCGGACCAGAGGCGTTAAAATGTTCAAAGCAATGAGATGAGTTGGCAATATTTTTCCTTCTGTTAAATTAATAATTACAATTTGGTGGCTCCATTTGGAAGATCTCTGGGTATGGCACCTAATTATTTATAAGGCTACATGCAGACTTGGAGTTGCAGGGTGTGCTTGCCTGAACTTGACAATAATTTGTCATTGTACTATTGTGGATCTTTCTGGATTACTTTGCATCTTCAGATAGTTGCCTGAGTTGGGCAAATGCAATATGAAATTCAAAGTAAAAGTAAAGCTTTCCTTGAATTAAATTCAGTTTCTGTTGACTTCATGGACTTTGTAGTAATTTTCAAAGCAAACAGTCTGGAAATGATTTGCCATTGCTTTCCTCTGAGATTGTTTTCCTGTCTAATTTATAGGGCTGGGCTCCCATTCAAGTACTAACCTGTTCCAACACTATTTAATTTTTCAAAATCCATTGCTACAACATAGCTATCAATTGCTACATTTTAATTTGGAATCTCTATCCATTGTGAATCTAAGAATTCAAATGTTTCATCTGGAACATATTGGAGTCTAAGTATTCTGTGACACATGAGCAATGCAAAACTGGTTACAACTCTACCCCCTCTTCATGATATGCTCATGCTAGTTCACTTTTGCTTACTAAACTAGGTTGAACTTCTGAGCAACATCCAGAGCCACATATCTGTATTCCTGGGCAACATTGGTAAGTGCCTCTCCATCCTGCTTTCTTGAAGTGGAAACACCAACCCTGAAGTACCTAGGAGTGTTTGTGACAGCTGCCGCATAAGTGTATCTTGTGCAATCCTGAATGTTTTGACTGATGCCTGCTGTGTCGATAGAACAGCTCTAAAGTTGGTTCTTCTGCAGATCAGATACAGAATTCTGAATCGTACGATCAGTTGGCCAGGAGCATACTCTCAGTCTCGGACAGTTTGGCCTAAATATTCAGTGGTCCTAGTGGTGTCTTTGCACATTTTTCAGCAGGTGATGAAAAACTGACACACAGCTGCAGGTTTCTATATTGTCAGCAGATTTGCATGTTTCAAAGGTGATCTCAGCATTCCCTTAGGAAGAGATGTCATGTGCAAGTTCCTTTTCAGACACATATGCTTTTGCCATAGGGGACATTCTAGCTTTCCCATCACCTTCTATAATGTGTAGGGTATCATTCTACAAATATCAGGTTTTCACGCAGGAAAGGAATCTCATTGTTGCGAAGATAAAATAAATAATGATGCAAATTACATTCTGGACGATTACATATAAAAAAAACCCAACTTGTTTGAACTAAATTATCCTCCAGAAGTATTGGAACAGAATCCCCATAATGTTCAGCCAACAGGACCTTGGGGAATGATAAAACATGGAGTCCAATATACCTGGAGGACAGAAGGCTAGATAAATTTTTGAGGATAGATAGGTTCACATTTAAATTTAGGGAGAGATCAAGAACTGTGGACTCCTTTATTTAGGTAACAGCCCAAAGCATTATTATTTAATATTGGAAGGAAAAATCTATACCTGATTTGCAGTAGTGGGTTACTGTATGCATTGTGTGTCGACACTGTATTTATGAGATAATTTTATCCCCCTCCTTTATTATCATTATTGATCACTTTCCCTCCCAGATAAATAATATACTCCACTATATCATCACTGAGAAAATTCATAGATAGATTTCCTTTTATGTTGTTTGATAAAAAGAAAAACATTGTGGAACACTGAATTGGAAGAACAGGTTAATCGTGTAATTATTTTCTTTGATTTATATTGTCAAGATGTACTGTATAACTGCATTCCTATAAATTCCTAAATTTGTAAAATGTACTGATCAAATTCAGAGGCAATTTTATCTCCCTTTTATTCTTATTGTATGCCATTAAAAAAAAAGCAACCACATTCATTTACATTTTTTTGTATTTGCCAAGCTCTACAGATTTATCTTAAGCTCCTTGATTGTGGCCCTCTGCATGATGAAGTAACACTTTGACAGTTGATATGATCGGCTGTCAGATCAGAACTGAACACACTGTGCTGCCTTTTGGGCCAATGAGAACGGAATGAAATGCTTCTGTCTGCCTACGTTCAAATGCCAACATGGCTTAGATCTGGAAGCTCACCAGAAAAAACATGGAACAAAAGTTCTCTATGACAGTAGTACTCCATGCTCCAAAGTATGTTTTGATGTTTATTGGCAAACAGAGCCAAACCCAACAATAACCACACTGTTTTCAGTCTTCTGAAGCAACTTCATTTCTTCACATTTGTTCCAGCCAGAATTGAGCTGGACAAATTAAACAGAGAGTTGGGTTTGCTTCATTGAACTTGTTTTGTTTTGTTTTTTAAAAAACAAAGAAACAAAAAGCTTCAGCAGTCACTCTGGTTCAAAAACAGTTGACTACAGCCATCAATTGCTTCTAGAGAATCATTGCGTTGATTATCTCTGAAGTTGTTGCACCATCTGGTGGTGAAACAACAGTACATTTCTTTTCTTTTTTTCCAGTAAGAAGTTCACAAACCACTCTTGTGACTGTACAACCTAGGTAGAAGGTAGCTTAGAACTACTGACAGAAGTCTGAGAAAAGTGTGTTAGATAGTAAGCATTTTTCATAGCCAAAAATTTAATATTCAACAGCAAAAATTATTGTTGCTGTTGTTTTAAAGAGTAGATATTTGAGGGGTCCTTGGTGCTCTCTGAGCTTGCTTGTTTTATTTTTATTTATTTGTTTGTCAAACATGTACAAGATAACAAGTATAGGTATGCACATAAACATGAACAAAGGAAGTAAATACAGATAAATGGGGACAGTAAGACAGCGACAGTAGGCACTTGAGTGAGTAAGGGTCATCTATGAGATTGTTTCCACCTACCTAACATCATCAGTCCTAGTTTGGGTAATGAAACATCTGCAAGAAAACAAGCAAGCTCAGAGACCACATCAACCCTGAGCTACAAATATTCTCTTTTATTATGTTGGATATTTCTTTCTTTCTCAATTATTCTTTGCCTATCAAAATTACAAATAAATGCTTGCTTTTCAACATGTTTTTACATAGGATTACTTGCCACCATTTTACTCTTTCATCAGTCACTATTATGTTCCTGCATCTGGTTATTGGACTGTGATGTTCATTATGATTCTCATCAAAATAAACTCTGTAAGCCACAAGTCAGTGTATCCTTAGTACTGGTTCTTGTTGATTTCAAGGGCTTTTCTCAAAGGGGTAAAATAGTCAGAAGAAATATGGTAGCACTTTTTTGACCAACGTACTTTATTAAAAAGTATAAGCTCTCCTCTCAGAAGAATGATTGTCCCTACAAAACTGTGCGATGTGCAGTATTCCACACAAGATTCTATAACATCAGAGTTTCAGTTGAATAATGGGAAGTCTTCATCCATGGGTGATAGATTAGCCAATTCTTTGGGGGGGAAACTTTTGCTTATTGCACTCCATTTTAACATGTGCATTTAATAAAAATGGATAGTGGTGCAGTGGCCTAGAGGTGGAGCTCTCACTTCACAATCAAAGAGGCTGTGAGTTCTAAGTAGAGGAGATATTTCTCTCTCTGGATACAATGAGATTATATCTGCTGAACAAAACTCCGCATTGGTGACAGGAAGGGCATCCGGCCAGTAAACACTCAGCTCCATTCAGTTGCCCAGATTCCATCCCGCAAGGGATTATGGGGTCATTAAAAGCAGATGATGATTTAATGAAAAATGAATGAATCTGCCAGATAGTTACTATTTCCAAACAGTCATTCAGTTGAATATTTCTCCTAATATTATGCAGATGCTTTCTCCAAAGGCAGTTTTGCAATCAGTATCCCTGCATAGAATGCTAATTTTACTAATACACACAAATTTTCCCTGATATGTGTTTGTATAGACCTCTCTCTCTCTGTCTCTGTCTCTCTCTCTCTCTCAGAAGGCATCACATTTTCACATGTGAAATGGTCATCAAGTTGAAGCACTCAAGAATGAAATATAGCAAATTCTTATAATATGTCAGTTTACAACTTTTCAATTTAGCCACATCTGGAGTATCCTTGGCAGTGCTTCATGTATCTGGTACTTGTATGGACATGTACCAAGAATAGCTGTTCTATGCACACTATCATGCAGAAGCTGTTCCCAGGGATGACATGGCTCTGTTCATCCTTCAGAAGGATCTTGTCAGCAGATTACTAAGAGTATTAAGTGGGAAATATCCACCTATTGTTTCTCCAAAAGAGAAGAAGTAAAGAGGCCAAAGAACAACAGTCTTGCCTCCTTTTGCCTGTTAATTGACCACTCCAGATTCTCCTTGTATGGCACTAATTATGATCATGGTGAAGGATTAGCATATAAAAAGCCACATTATAGTTGCAGCTACTAGTATTTTCTGTATTGCTGTTCTATTTCATTGACAATATCCATCACTGACAGTTAACACCAATGTATCAAATGTTGGCAAAGTGCTTGCTATTTTTCTTACTTTGCTAAGGCAAATAGTAAAGTGTTGGTAGCCAAAATCTAGAAATTCAAAACAGTGTCTTCAGAATAAGATGGGGTTCTAGAGACCTTCAGAGCATGCCATCAAATTATAATGGTTCATTGATATAAGAGAAAAATTATTAAATAATACTCACATCATCTACCCTTAATTTGAATAACATTTAAATGTAAATGAAATTAATTTTATTTTGTCATGATCTGTTGAGTACTTTCATTACATGATTGCCTAGCTGCATTGTCTTAGTATGCAACACCTAAGCTGAGGGCCCAGTTTACACTACTTTATAAGTAATGAAGCAGGCAATAAAACATACAAATGCTTCTGTCTACGAATCTTTTGATGAATTATTCAACTTGACCAAAAGAGGTCTCTCTTTCTCCACTCTTGTGCAAGCATACTTGAATTCTTTTTTTTAAAAGCACATTGAAATTGGTTTCAAGAACTTTATAGAGCAACATTTTGGGATGGAAGACTTCACTAAATTTCTACTCCTAATCAGTTTCTTCTACCCAATTTTTAACATTCCTTCTTTAATTTTGGGCTCCACATCCCAGATGTTTCCATTTAGAAGATTCTTCTGGTGTTTGTAAAGTTTGTGTTACTAGAATGGAAAATCACTTTCTGTCGCCTCTTTTGGCCACTGTCTCTCAGAATTCAACCTTTCCAGTCTGTTTGATTATTCAGAATGTTCATTTACGTAATCTTTTATAGCAGATTCAGACAATCAAAGGTAATATTTGTTAAATGGAAAAATTGGACCCTTTCATACAGGCATTCATCATGTGAGAATCATCATCCTGTTACTATCATAGTGAAAGTTTAGTTTGAATTAAATATAGTACAAATTTGCATACAGAATGCTCTCTCTCTTCTCTCTCTCTCTCTCTCTCTGTGTTTGTGTGTAGTATCTTCCCACATACAAACATCATTACTAATGCTTACTTACTGGGTTCTAATATATGCTGAAATGCTTTGTCACATCAGTTTGACAGCAGTTATTTTATGTATAAGTGAAAGCAACCGTGAAGAACAAATTCACAATGTCTTTTCTTTAACATATTGACTTTTAGCATTGCTATAATACCATACTATACCATACTGAAGATACCTATCTATGCCTTTAGTATAAAATTGAAAGAATGAAGTATGCTTTTTATTAAAATTTGAAAAATTCCATCAATGCCCATGGGACAACTGTCCCACTGCTCTATATTGGGGAATTGCACTTTTACAACTCTAAAATTTGTTATGCCAGCACAGAAATACTCAGAAGAATAAAACAACCCCAGGCAAACAGTTGGACTCTGGCTGAGCAGTACTTTTGGAAGTGTCTAGTATATGTCTGAGCTAGGATGAGTTTGAGCTGGTTGATCTTGAGGAAATGAACCAGACAAGAGCCTTGTAGCTGTGAGCTCTGCCACTTGTGCTCTGAACCCCTACTGGTTAGTTAAGGCCTCCCAGGAGGTAACATGTTGCTGAATCCAAGCAATGATTAATATCTCTTTGAGAGAGGGCAGGGATAGTACTACTTGCCTTGAAGGAGGTCTTGCCTTGAAGGAGGCCTTGAAGGAGTCTTGTGAGATTATTTTTGAACCTAGCTATGTTAGATAACTTTTGATCAATGTTCAATCTTTCCTTTGGGGGAAGGGTGTTGGAGAGTGGTTGGCATGCAGCTTTGGAAGGCCCTGGATAACATGGATTATGTGGATCTTTTCAGTCTGATTTCAGGCTGGGATATAGCCATGAAACAGCATTAGTGACACATTGGTTACCTATGCGGGGGGCTGGGATGGGGTGATATAACTATCTTGGTTCTCCTAGATCTCTCAGCACTTTTGGTACCATCAATCAGGGTATCCTTTTGGACTAGCTCCTGGATTCATAACTCCTATTTGATGAGCAGGAGACAGTTATATATAGGAGAGTCTTTGCAGAGATCCATCTTGTACACCAATTTACTCTTTCCTGGACTGAAAGGTCTTTCTCAAGATCACTCATACCTTAAGTCATTGATTGGATTAATGCAATGTGCTTTACATGGGATTGCCCTTGAAGACCATTCATAACTTACAACTAGTCCAAAATGCAGCAGTGCACCCAGTATTGAGTACCCATAGCTTCACATTCACCTTTATTGTGCAGGCTGTACTGGTTCCCAATTTTCTTCAGTTACAATTCAACATGCTAATTATCACCTTTAAAGTCCTATATGGTATGGGATCTGTTTATTTGCAGGACTGTCTCTCCTAAGAATAACAGAATAACAGAGTTGGAAAGGCCATTGGAGGTCTTCTAATCCAATACCCTGCTCAGGTATAGAGAAACCCTATACCATTTCAGACAAATGGTTGCCCAATCTTTTCTTAAAAACTGCCAGTGTTGGAGCGTTCACAGCTTCTGGAGACAAGTTGTTCCACTGTTTAATTATTTTGTCAGGAAATTTCTCCTCAGTTCTAGGTTGCTTCTCTCTTTGATTAGTTTTCACCCAGAACTTCTGCTCATTAATTTCCATCTTTAGTGTTAAAGAACATCTGCCCATCCCTCTAAATCAGATAGGATGGGCATGCACTAGATCCCCTCCCTGAAATCTTGCTATCTACTAGGATCTTTGAAGTATGCTTTTCCTATGGCTGCTTCTACCTTGTGGCACACCCTCCCACTGGCAATTCAATAGGCCCCCACCCTTCTAGCTTTTTGGAAGGCCATTAAGACCTGACTTTTATTGAGGCACTGAGATAGAATTGTATAGGTAGTTAGTATGGAAGGGGCAACTGAGCCTGCAGTGAGCAACTCAATACAACAATTAAGACACAGGGTTTTTGTTTTACAACTTTACCTTTTTTATTGTTTTATGGTTCTTTTATTTCATGGTTTAATTGTTGTTCTTAACCACCCAAACTTGCCTAAAAAGGGTGGCCATATAAATCTTTGAAATAAATCAACCTCTGACAGGAAATTTTTAAGTTGTGATAGGAGACAGAGAGAAAATATCTTTTGGAAAAATCTCAGGTGATAAAAGTTTTCCCTGTAAAAACTACAATTGGAATAAGATAAACTCCTTAAGATATGGTGTCAATTACCAGCCTTCTTCAGAGCCAAAACATCCTGTCCGCATCACAGATCTGTTTGGTTAAACTGAAACTGTAGGAGCCCTCAGAACTTCTTATCAGCAGTATCTGATAATTCCTAGATGTATTTCTAAAACACATTGCATCACAATTCCACCCGCATCACAATGCAATGTGCAGATTGCTTTTATGGATATAGACAAAGTTACTCTTTCTTTCTAGTCAAGGTAAGCAGTTGACATGGGAATTTTCCATTAGGTTCACATTGTTTCCATTCCTAGGATGCTCCTTCAATCAACCCATAACAGAATTAGATAGCTATATAATTAAAGCTAAAACAGAGCAGGTAAGTACTTATCTATACCCAATCTGGTTTAGAATCCAGAAATAATTCTTTAGAAAACTGTGTATTGGTCTAGCTAGAAATATCCTTAGCTAAGTTGCAGGAACATAGTAGTTAATTACTAAAAAAAAAAATAGATATCTGTCTGAGAGCCTTGTCCAAACTGATGCCCCCAATAATTCCATATCCTTTACTTTCCTCTTTAGTTTTAAAGGATGTGTATCCAGTTCTTTCTATGGACAATTCTGTCTTCCATATCCCAGAATTTGACCTTGATGTTGGAAGGTGATATAATGTCTGAATCTTTGTAGGTCTGACAAAAATATATATATAAACTCTTTTAAGGACAATGTGAGAAATCCTCTCTTACAAATTAAACTGGAAAAGATGTTTCATTTGTCAGCATCTTTCTTTAAGCATTTTTATTGGCAGTAGTATTACCAGTTGTATAATAGAAATGAATCAGCACAGAGGGGATTATTTTAGGACAATGAGCCTGTCCTCAGCAAGCTGACATGAGTAGTTTTGTTTCCAACATCCTTTGAACAAGCTTCTCTCTCCCCACACTTTGCTTAATTCTATCAAGGGCTAAACCTCTGGGGCAAAAATGTGGAAAGAGTTCTTCTCCCTCACTGATTTTCAATACTGAAACTAAACATACACAAGTTTGAATAGTAGGAACTGCAATGAAAGGAGGAGGAAAAAACATAACTCAAGATTTTGGGGCATTGCAGTTACAAAGATGGAAATCAATATCACTATGCAGTCTTTCATATGTCTATTCAGAACTATCCCCCTTATAGCTGAGAGCTTTCTCTCAAGCAATTCATCATAGCATTCAAACTGTGGCAACTGTTCAGCAAAATAATATCTTATTATTGCAGTAGGAATGGCAATATGCAATAGGAGATGGCTCTCTAAATCAATACTTAGAAACACCCTCTTTTCATGATATAACCAGTGAAAGTTTTAATAGTCATAGCAATATTATGAATTAGTATTAGAAAATGAAATAAAATGGACAAGTTATGGCCAGATTTAAACAAATAGAGATTATATTTATAATTTGTCACCATCCAGCTGCATAAACTTCTAAACTTTCTCTTATCTAATGATTGTGTCACCTGAATATACAAACTGCTTCTACTGGAATTTGTTGTTCATCACGGTTGGAGGGTGGAATGCAGAATTAATAATCTGTGTATAAAAACTGCAATACTAAACTGTCAAATGTTATCTTTGGATTTAAGTAAATCACAATCCCCTGATTTCAAACTATAAAATGTCCCTAGAGTACATAGCTGGCATCTTCAATATACTTTCTAACACATTTTTGCCCCTATACTTAGGAATCTCTAGCATTTTAACTAAGGCATGACTAAATGTAGTATTGTAATTGTAGTATATACAGAACAGATGCAAAGCCTTAACTACATCAAAAAGACTCTGGTATAAGTTCTTGATATTTGATTTCCCAAAGGAACAATGGGACCTCTGAAATTTAAAGTTAAATACTCCTTCAAGTCAAGTTTAGTTTCTAGTGACTACATGGACAGGTCCATGACATTTTCTTGGCAGTAATAAGAAAATGGTTTCTCACTGTCTTCTCAAAATAGCTGGTGCTGCCACCTGTAAGAAGAATGTGTTTTTAGATTTATGTTCAGTCCTTTGTTCCATATGAATGGGCTTCTTTAAAAACCAGGTATCTGAAACAAACAGGTTTTTTTGAAGTAGATATTCACCAATCACCATTCTCATTCATTTGGGGTTGAAATAACCCCTACTCTCATTGTGTTCTATTCAGCCACCCTATAGAGTATATTATTTCCTTTGCAGTCCATTTATTCAGATTGTTGCACAATCTTTTCCAAAACTCATCTCTGGTTTCTCCATTATCACCATTCACAGAAATATAACAATCAGATATCACCAACTAATGGATTCGTATATATTCACAATAACCACAATGATAACAAATCCTACTTTGTGCTATCCATGCTAATTCTTATTTACAATACAGTACACATTCACTTTCTTTCATGTATTCTTTAACTCCTCTACAGAAAATCAAACAACTTACATTCAGTTGTATGACATTCTTCCTCTTTTTTATTTTCTCAAACACTGTTAATTTATTTATTTATTTAAATTTATATACCACCCCCTCTCCTAAAGGGACTCGGGGCGGTGAACAGCCAGAATAAAAGCACATATAAACACATATACAATATTTAAAAATTAAAAGAATTAAATATATTGGCTCTTACAAAGATTAAAAATAAGGGGATTAAGAAAGATTAAAACCAGATTAAAAAATTTAAAAACCCCTAGGCCAGACCGGCTTGCTGAAATAAATAAGTTTTCAACGCGCGGCGGAAGGTCATGAGATCAGGGATGGTCCTCATCTCCAGGGGTAATTCGTTTTATGCTACTTACCATTACTTCTCTAATATTTCAGACTACCACATAGCATATCCATCATCACTAGATTTTCCCATTATCAATTCCCTCTACCCATTAGGTTTTTTTTTGTCAGCTAAACTGTGTATTTTAGATTTTATGCTGTTCCATTCCAAAATGGCTTTGAGAAGCAAGCAAGAAAGTGAAACATTAAAACATTAGTATAAGCTTCTGAATAGCTTTGAAGAGCATCCCCATATGGATTGAGTTCTAACAGTTGAACCCTGAAGTAATAAGGTCACAGGTGATTGTGCACAACAACCCCTAATCCAGGAACGCAGCGATTGCGGCACATTGGGAAAGTAACATGCCGCCGCTGCCGCATTCAAGGCGCTGGTTCCAGAGCGGTACAACAGTCAATGGGGTGAGCCTGTGGGGCCGGTGCCTCTTAGTGCCCCCATAAGGCATCCCACCCACCCCCAGGGGACGGTACCACCCACTTTGGGAACCACTGGGTTAAATGGACACTACCTTCTACACTCATAAAACTACTGACATAAATCTCAAAATTTGATGTACTGCAGAAATCTGGGTGCAGTTTTAAACCAGTTTTAAATTCAAACACCCGTATTTGGCTATGAAATTTAATTTGTACTGAAAAATATTTACATGCATAAGCAGAATATGAATATCAAAATGGACTATGAAGATCAATCAATAAATCTACAGTTTACAGGAAAAGGGTAGGAGCTAAGTTCAGAAATGTTGATATTTGGTGTGATGCAGAACTGAAAGCTCATTAATGAAAGTTACAAAGACATAGAGCTAGTTGTCAAGTATATGAAACATGAATATGAAAGTGTTGATAAAAGTAGCAGCTCTCAAGTTCAGGGTTTGTGTATGTTGGATCAGAGATGTCAGCTTTGAATACTATCCTGCTAGATGTTCTAAGGTTGACTAACAAGGCTTGAAATATTTTGTAGACAAGAGTTGCATTCCATTCAATAATATCATGTAAGCTTTATTATGATCATTCAACTGTTAAGATGGCAAATTATATAACTTAATAAATTAATTATAACTAGCACTCAGTGTTTTCATGTGCTTTTAGGGAGATAACTTCCAGCAATATTTTTATTGTAAAGTGTCCAGAGAAGTATGGTAATTGAATGGTGTATAAACACAATAAGTGTGTCAAAGCAAAGGTCAAGTTGATTTTTATTGAAAGACAAAAAAGGGAGCGACTTTATTTACTCAGGGCAGAATCACAGAATTTCCTACTGCTCAGTCTCTAGCTCAATAAGCTATTAGATTTATAAGTTGCCAGTGTGGCTCTTGTCATGGAATAACCAAAGCATAACTTAACCATGATGTTGACAGATAATTTATGTTTTCCAAATGCTTGTTTGCTGTGTCGTTTCTACTGATCAAATAAAAAGCACTTGAATAAGGATAGGGGTTTTTGCTGCTTGCGTCACTGAAATTTACAACAGCACTAACTCCAATGAGACTAAGAATTATAACATATACAGACAGGCCAAGATAATTGAGATAAGATCATGGGTGTGTTTACATACTTCATAATAATAGCAGGCCAGTACAAAACACCACTCCTCATCAAAAAAAATTTGCCATCAAGTTAGTGTTGATTCTTAATAACCACACAGATAAATTTTCTCTGTGATGGTAAGTCTTTAACCTGGTCCTTCAGACCTTCCTAATGATAAAACCAGAACTGTTGCAATTGAGTCCATCTATCTTGCTACCCCTGTTCTCTTCTTCTCTTTGCGAGCATTCTTGTCTTTTCAAGAGAACTAGGACTTCACTTAATGTGCACAAAGTATGATAATTTTGGGGTAGTCATTTGGGTCTCAAATAAGGACTCACTTTTATTTTTTATAAATAACTAAAGTGGGCAAACATACGTAGCACTCCTTCAGCTTTCTATTTTCCCCACAAGCGCAACCCCATGAAATGGGTTGCACTGAGAGAGTGTGACTGGCCCAAGTCACCAGCTTTCGTGTCTGACGTGGGAGAACTCAGTCGTACATTTTTTTAGCTTGGTGATTTAACTGTCCACAGTATTCTCAGGAATCTGTGAACATTCAAAGTTCAAAATTATAAATACTCTTTTTATACTGCTTCTTTCAACTTATTTTTACCGGGGTCACAGAGGAAATAATTCCATGCACAATTGTGATTTTTGTAAGTATGGAGATGTTATAACAGTTGAATCTTTTTGAATTCTTTCATTAATATTCAACATCCTCTCTTTGCCTAGGGTTTGTATATCTGTTTTATGATATTTACTTTTCAATGTATCTTTTCAATTATTTTTATAATTAGATAGGTCACCAACAGGAAAAGGAGATCTTAATCCCTCTATATAGAACTCTAATCAAACTCCATTTTGAATACTTGTCCAGTTCTGGAGAGCTCACTTTTTTAAAAAATGGTATTGATAAGATTGATGAGTCCAAAAATGACCCAAGGTCTGAGAGATAAAACACATCAGAAGAGATTGGAAGAACTGAGTATGTACAGGGAAAGGGTAATATTTTCAACATTAAGCAAAACTTCAAGAAACACAGAGACATAATCTCAAACTTGACAAGAGGAACATTCAAATGTAATGTTAAAAAATATTACTTCACAGAAAAAGTAGTGAAAGCTTGGAACCAACTTCTAGTGAAGGCAGTGGATCAATCATCAGTAACTGAGCTTAAACATGCTTGGGATAAACACATGTCCTTCATCCAACAAAAATTAAAATACAAAAAATAAAAACTGCAAAGACCAGTAGGTCTTTTTCTGCCACCAGTTTTCTATGTTTCTATATTTTTATATTTGTTCTTTGTATCCTTGTACACTGCCCAGAGTCACTCTTGATGAGATAGGTAGCTACACAAATTTGATAAATAAAAATAAAAATAAACAATAATTGCAATGTATTTCTAGAATGCTGGTTCCTTTACTACTAGTAGTTATCCTGAAAGTATTTTTATCATCAGTTCTAGGACTATTTGCTGTATCTTTTGTCATTAACTTGGTTTTTGTTTTATTTAATCTTGGTCCCATTTTTTCACTGTGCTACCTGACTTCCATTACTAGAGCTAGCAGATCCTTTGCATATTCAGCTATTAGAGCTGTGTCATTTGCACAGCATAGGTTACTGATGTTTCTTCCTCCAATTTTAAAACTATGCTCATCTTTTAATCCAGCTTCCCTCAATAAATATTCAACATATAAATGAGAGTATTCAGCCTTGTTCCATAACCTGAAACTAGTTTGTTTTATCATACTCTGTTCACACTGTGGCTTCTGACTGATTATACATTGAGTAAAGCCAATGAGATGTTCTCATTCTAAGAATCTTCCACAGCTTGACCTGATCAGCACCTCCATCAAAGTACAGATGCTATTCTATTTATAAATCTGGGAATTGTACTAGCTTTGTATGATAATGGGATAATCTTTATTACTTTATTACCACAAACAAGAATGTGGGTACTTTGGGGATAAGTGCCTCGGGTGGTAATTCAGGACTTATAATTGAGCCTCCATCTATATCAGTCACCTCTTTAGGTATCTCTATTTTCTTCAAAGTGTTCTTCTGAGTGTTATCAGGAACAATCTCCAATATAATAAAGAGGTCCTATTGCTGCTGCTGTTGTTTCAAGCTTCTTCCACTTATACTCCTCTCTGTCGTTTCTTTTAATTCAATTTGTCCAATGGAAAATTATGTTTCAGTATAGATTTCTCATCTTATTTCAGTTGCTTGTCACAAATTAGGTCTGAGAAAATCCAATTAGAATGTACAGTACAGCTCAGTATTGTATTGTTGGCATTTGATTCATTGTGCTATGCATTGTGCTATAATATGGAAGAGTTTTGATTCAGTGTAATGTTTTTTTCCAGACATTTGTGCAATGGATTTATAGCTGGATGATCATTATGAGCGTAACATTATGGGTATAATGTTTGAGCACAATGCCTAGTATTTTAAATTGCTTCTATGGAAGCTTATTTGCCGGGTTTTATTCCCACTGCCATACCCCTCCCCATTTGTAACGAAGTGTTCAGAAGTTATAGCGGGTGGTCAAATTTGGCAGGAATCTATAACAATTAACCAGTCTAAAAATATCATAGCTGTGACAGTTCTTGTGGACTTGAGGCATGCTAACTATTTGAATGTGCTTGCTTCACTTGGTTAGGCCTTGTGCATAAGTGGTGTGACCATAATATGTAATATTATGTTTAAAGAACTCAGATTTGTTGCATTGTATTCAAATGCCAAGTCGTCTAATTGCTGCAGTGCTCTCTTGAAGTTTCCAAGATATACTTCATCATATTCTCCAGTGCCCATGGGTGGGATTCAAATTTTTTAACAACTGGTTCTGTGGGTGTGACTTAGCTGGTGGGCGTGGCCAACTCAATATCACTCACATTGAGGCATGCATCTCCTTGCCTGGCCTCTCATGACTGTGGAGATGCTGCAATAGTCGTAAGTGTGAAAAATGGTCATAAGTCACTTTTTTCAGTGCTGTTTGAATGGTCACTCCACACAAGCAAAGTACCAGCAAAGGAGGGAAAAAAACTCCAGAGACGTTCCTGAGACAGGAAGTCTAGTCCTGCCAACAATGTAATAAGGGTTAATGGAGAGGCAGTTTCTGTAAGCAATACCAGAATGTTTCCTTCCTGCCTTCCTTACAGGATTAGGCTAGTAATTTCTTCTAACAACTGGCTCTCTGAACTGCTTAGAATGTTAACAACCGGTTCTAGTGAATAGGTGCAAACTGGTAGAATCCCACCCCTGCCAGTGCCAATAATGTAATGTGCAAATAACACTAGGACACAGCCAGCTCTCTAATACTTGTGGAGATAGTACTCCAAAATGAGGGGTCCCTGGTGTTCTCTGAGCTTGTTTTTTCTTGAAACATTTCATTTCCTAAACTAGGTAACATCATCTAGCACTCGTGACGTTATCTAGTTTAGGTAATGAAACATCTGCAAGAGAACATCAAAGACACTTCATTTCAACCATGTGCTACAAATATTCTTCTTCATTGGTACTACTCCAAAAAAGAAGTTATAATTTGTTGTGGATATTTATACTACGAAACACCTTGGAATTTTTCTCTGCTTCCATCTGTTAATAAGCTTTAACCATGTTGACTTTGCTGAAATATTATTCCCCAATGAGATTAGCTATTCTAGAGGGAATGCATAGTAACAGATTGCCATGTAATTTCAATTTCTATCTTTTTGCAATATGGCATTTGTTTATAAGCCCATGCACAGATAAGCCTTTGCTGGAATTTTTAACCAAAATACAATGAAAATTGTAGGTTGGCTTATTCCTGAGTTGTGTTTTTTCATAGTATTTTGAGTAAAAGTATGAGAGTTGGTTGGCTTATCTGTGAGTGGGCTTCTACACGAATATATAATAAGTATTATGAGACTGTGATTTTATATATTGAGTAAATATTGAATTAGTAGCAGTAGGTATTACAGTGCATTTTTTTTCTCCAGGAATTCTCATGGCAGGACAGGTTGCAGCAATAAAATTACGACAGTTTATAGATCCAGCACCAGAGACCATTCCAGGGTAAAGTATAAAAAACAAACAATCCCTCAAGGTTGATCCAAGATCTCAGAATGATTATTTTGAGATTGTTTAAGTCACCATACTAAACATAACATTAAACTAATTACAATGAAGCAATCTAATTACAAATCTCAAATGACTAACTTTTTTATGCATCACAGAAAGAAAGGGATACAGCAGGGTTAAAAATCTACTTCAGAATATTTTTAATGTGCTGAAAATATTTTACAAACATCATATTTATATTGTGACTTGCATCAGAATGGCCTAATAATCAGTCAAAATAATTGTTTCAGACTGGCAGGCACATTTGAAATTCTAAAAACCTGCTGGAGGGAGACTTGACCAGAAGGTAAACATTGTTCACTGGTGCCTCTTCTCCAGCTTTCCTATTCACCAGCTTACTTTGCTCTTTTCTTTTTCTGAGTAGAAAGAAAAATGTTTAATATTTTTATTGGTCAAGACCAGGATTTGGAATGGAAGCCTATATAAACATTATACAGATAGTCCTCGACTTACATCAGTTCATTTAGTGACCGTTAAAAATTACAAGAGCAGTTAAAAAAAGTGACTAACAGCTGTTTTTCACATTAATAATGTGGCAGTATCCCCCTGGTCATATGATTAAAATTCAGACACTTGCCAACTGACTTGTACTTATGACAGTTGCACTGTCCCAAGGTCATGTGATCACCTTTTGCAATCTTCTGACAAGCAAAGTCAATGGAGAAGCCCAGTTCATTTAAATACCACATTACTAACTTAACAATTGCAGTAGTTCACTTAACTCACTGTGGCAAGAAAGGTTGTAAAGTGGGGTAAAATTTACTTAACAAATGTTTCACTTAGCAACATAAATTTGGGGATCAATTGTGAGCGTAAATTGGGGCTACCTACAGTATGTATTAAAATTTGTAATTAACTTATCATAAGTTTTGAATTTGCATTCTCCTATACAGAATTGCCCTGTACAGTTCCAAGGAGAAGACTCTCTCATGACTTCCTATGTCCAGGAAATTGGAAGGGATGATGGGTTGATGAAACACTGGGTGTTTCAAGTCAGGAAAGGAATTTCCTCCCTGTCCCTTTTCAGCAGGATTGTTACCAGGCCAGGAATTCTCTTGCTGACAGAAAAGAAGGATCTATCTAGCAATAGCAACAGCACTTACGACAAATATTGCTTCAATAGTGCTTTACAATACTAAGCAGTGTACAGAGTCAGCATATTGCCCCTAACAATCTGTGTCCTCATTTTACCAACCTCGGAAGGATGGAAAGCAGAGTCAACCTTGAACCAGTTGGCATTGAACTCCTGGCAGTGGGCAGAGTTAGCCTGCAATACTACATTCTAACCACTGCCCCACCATGGCTCATTTAGTTTCAGAATGTATTGTTAGGTAAATTAGCTAAATATGGTTATAAGCATTTCAAGATACAACCTGTTACTAACTTGACAACTAAAGTGATTCACTTAACAACTGTGGCCAGAAAGGTAGTAAATGGGCAAAACTCATTTAACAAATGTCCCACTTAACAACAGAAATTTTGGACTCAAATTGTGATAATAAGTCAAGGACTATCTGTATAATTCTATTTTGGTTAATGATTAAATAATATTAATTATAGTTGCAGTGTGATTTGTTATAAAAATCATTTTGTCTACATATTCTATAAAGGAAGCATAGATTACAGTATCACAATTATCAGTATTAAGTATTTTAAAATGTTGATTAATATAATTTTAATTTATCTTATTAATTTGATAAACAGGTAAGCAGAACTAATTTATTTATCTAGATTGACTTTTTTTTTAATCCTGCCTTTCAACTGATTTTGAAGCTCTCTGGACTTTGGAGCATTTTTTAAATTTGCAAATCAAGCCAATCAAAAGTCTGTTTCTACCCAAATCGCTTTGGCTAAAGAGAAAGTAGCTCTTTTCTTATTTCACAATAGAAGTAACTAGCAAAAATCAGATAACTGCAGAACGTATCAAATTAACTATAACTTCTCTATAAAGGAACCTTACCAGTTCCACAATGGCTTCTTTAGGCATTTTCATTCTGTGTTAGTCATAGAAAAAAATAGTGCAGCTTTTGACATTTTTAGGATAATTTTATTTAATAGCTGGATATTTAACCATTAATTTAGTAGATAGTGCAGATTAGAAAGATCTACTTCAAATAGAAATGTTCATTCTTTCATTCATTCTATCAGAACTATTTTTCATCAGGGAAAGGATGTTATTGGTTACTTTCCTGGACAGCTGGCACGAATTTACATTGCATATCCTCCTGAAGGACTGTTAAGGTAAAAGAAATACCACTATTCTTCATTATCAATTTTAAAGACATACCTAAGACATTATACAAATTTCCTTTTCAGTTCTAATTCAGAAAATGATTGTGAAAGTAGGGAAACACCCCCCCACCATCTGTCCTACATTCCTAACAAGGAGTCTTTGACTTACAACCATTTGTCCAATGATTGTTCAAAGTTACAATGGCATTGCAAAAAATGACTTACAACCTATTATCTCGTTTATGATTGTTGCAGCATCCCACAGCCATGTGATTGATATTTGGGCACTCGGTAATTAGCAAGTATTTATGATGGTTTGCAGCATCTGGGAATCATGTGACCACCATTTGAGACCTTCCCAGCCAGTGTCTGACAAGCAAGGTCAATGAGAAAAGCCAGATTTCATTAAAAACCACATGATTCACTTAACAAATACAGTGATTTCCTTAATAATCATACCAAAAAGTCATAAAATCAGCTGTGATTTACTTAATAGTGATTTTACTTGGAAACCAAAATTCTGGTTCCAAATATGGTCATAGGTGGGAATTACCTGCATTCATTTGTAAGCCATAGCACTGTTTACTGCACTGGCAGCATAATCTTCATTAAGATCCTTAGACAAAGTTTGGACATAGAGCTATTCTTTTAGGTAGTCTACATTTTAGCAAATTTGACTATTTTGACAAACATTGAACTATTTATGCTTTTGATTTAGACCTTTTACAAAGTTACCATCAGCTCCCAAAAAAGAAGAAATTATATATCCACATGAGTTTGATTATTTAATTCTGCACCAGTATATTCATTATCAAAGTGCAAAGATGAAGGTCCTTGACTGGTATACACAAACTACATACAAAGAAGCATTTACATTACCATGTTTCAAATCAGGTAGGTAAATTCATAACCTGCTAGCACATTTCATATGCAAACATATATTCTGTCAGGGCAGTGGAATAGAATTATCTATGATCAACAGACCCTTTCAGGAGTACACAAAATGCAGCTGAAGAAAAATATTGTTTGCAATAAGGCATGATATGTATTGGATTTTTAAATAAAATATTTTTCTGTATTTATTATACTAACAAATAATCAGTATTTGACATATCTTGAAATTGAAAAAGTGACATGTATTTTCAAGTATAGTAGACAAGATGTACAAAACCACTAGAGCAGCTAAGCATTATTACATGTAGCTGAATTAAAATTTAAAACTTACAACCTATTAACATAATCTAACAGAAGAAACAAATAACCAAAGCCAATACTGAACAGCACGGGGGAAAATACATTTTAAGGGAAATATGTATCTGGAGAAATTGAAGTCTGCTTATATATTAATTAGTAGGTAGATAATAGAAATCTTACACATTGCTACCAAATATTGTCAAATTTGAATTTTGTGTTTTCTAAATTCAGGAGCAAAAACATTTTTTCTTTTAAAATTATAGGTAGTGCAGATAATTATCGCCACAGATCAGATGCTGAAATACTGTCACTTTGGAAAAGTACATCTGCTGTGAAGAAAGAGAGAATTAAACCTTCTTTCATGGGTTTTGGATAACTTCTAACTTCTGAAGTTCTTCTCTTTTTTAAAGCAGCAATATGAAGAGATTCTATGAGACTTCTTCAAATGTACTAAAGATGACTGCTAACCCTTTTATGAAAAAGCTGTATAATTTTAAAGATGGTTAGATTTGACTGTAGAATTTTTCTAAAATTCCATTGTAAATAGCAAAAAGAAAACATATTTCAGTCTAAGAAATGGAACTTCAGCAAAATAATAGATTAAGAAGCAGCATTGTAGCCTCTCACTGTAGTAAACAGCAGTCATTGTTATAGGAAGCTTTTTAATGAAAAATGTTCTATTTTGTCTCAAATAGAAACAAAATTAAAAAGTAATATTCAACATCCCCCAAAAACAAAATTTTCCTCACTATTTCATAGTCACTACATGATAATTACTACAATGTTTTTAACCATCTGTTTAGATAATTTAATAAAGAGTTTAATGAAGTCACCACACATTTTGAACATTTAGAATGTTATTGGCACCATTTATTTTTATTTTTCCAGAAATTTCTAGTGCACTGAAGGGAAATCATTTAAGAACACAGAATAATTTTGCAAAATAATCAGAAAGTAATATCCAACAGTATACTGTTATTATCATTTTTGGGTGCCTGGTTCAGTCTTATTTTTTTCTAATCACAGAACTGCTCCAGCATACAATAGACATGAACAACAAAGATTGGCAGCTTTGTAGATTTGCAATTGTGGGCATTATATGTATATTCTCTTTGTATTATCACTGTAATTTAAGGATACATGATCAACTTACCAAACCACTTAGTGAAAAGAGATTTGTATTCCTATAAAAATAAGGACTGAGAAAAAATGTCTATGCTTCACGTAACAAAGCAGTACAAATTTGCACCATTCTTTAAACCACTTTACAAGCACTTCCATGGCAACTTAACATAATGAAAAATGAAACTAAAAAAGATATTGGTACTTACCTGCTATGCCTGTTCTCTGTGATCTGCGATGAACATCCAGTAGTGGGAGGTGCTTAGTCTCTGTTTGTATAGGCTGGGCTTAATTAATAGGACGTTCCTCCTCCTCCATGTACTCCTCCTTAGCGTCCCCCAGTTTTGGTAAAGACGAAGTAATGTAACACTCACCTTTTTTTACCTTGGATAATCGTTGGCCAGAACAGGATCCCATCAGACAGAAATTTGGTGGGGCTGGATGCTCGTCACAGCTTGCAGAGAATGGGCATATCAGGTAAGTACCAACACCCTTTCTCCAATGAGCTGCTCCGAGCATCCAGTAGTGGGACATACCAAAGCATGGCTTGTCCTACAGGAGGGTCTCCGTCTGGAGTGGAATCCCCCCACAATCCGTGTGGACCCGCTGCAAAACTCTTTTGCCAAAAATGGCCTCAGCAGAGGCAAATACATCAATTTTGTAATGTTTAATGAAAGGTGATGGGGAGGCCCATGTGGCTGCCCAACATATTTCTGCTATTGGCGCTTGTGTGGCCCATGCCGCTGAAGTTACAGCACTCCTGGTTGAATGCGCTGTTATGCCTTTCGGCACTGGTAATAATTGAGTCTCGTACACCTTAGCAAGTGTGACTTTCAACCACCTGCCTATAGTTGAAGGTGAGACTTTGTTCCCCTCAGTGTTTGGCTGAAAGGAAACAAAAAGAGCCTCCGCCTTTCTGAAAGGAGCCGTTTGGTGTAAGTATGTACAGAGAGCTCTTCTTACATCTAGTCAATGCCATTGATGTTCCAGCCCCTGAGACGGTCTCAGACAAAAGTTTGGGAAAACAAGTTCTTGTGCCCTGTGGAAAGCCAAATTAATTTTCAGGATGAACGTAGGATCTGGATGAAGGACCACTTGGTCAGCATGAAAAATACAGAGATCTTGTCGGACAGATAAAGCTGCTAGTTCTAAGATGCATCATTCTGATGTTATTGCAACCAGGAAAACTACCTTGAATGTAAGAAAGTGCAGACTTGTAGTTTTCAGTGGTTCGAAGGGGCCCTTTGTGAGAGCTGTAAAGACTTTATTAAGGGTTAAGGTCAGGTAACAATGCACCATCAGAGGGCACAAATTTGTGATGCCCTGAATAAAACTCCCTGTGCATGGGTGGTGTGAGATAGATCTTAAATCTTTCCAGGTCACAACCGAAGCAAGGGCCGCCACCTGCCATCTCAAGGTGTTCAGTGAGAGACCCTTGTTGAGACCCCCTTGAAGGAAGTCTAATACTTGTGCCACTGACGGAGAGAAGGGATCAATGTTGGATTTAATGCACCATTTATAGAAAATGTTCCGTGTGGCATTATATATGCAGTTTGTTGAAAGGTGGCGAGCCGCTTGGATGGTGGTGATTACCCTGTTCGAGAGATTCTCATTTCTTAGATGTCTCTGCTCAACCTCCATACAGCTAGGTGGAGCTATTGAGGGTTCAGATGTTGAAGCGGATCCTGGGTGAGTAAAACCCTGTGCGGTGGAATCCTCCAAGGTTCTTCTGTCGACAGACCCCTGAGATCCACGAACCAAGACCTCCTGGGCCAGTATGGGGCCACCAACAACAGGTCTGCTTTTTCTCCCAAAAGTTTTTGAACCACCCTGGGAATCACTGGGAGAGGGGGAAAGGCATATAGGAGACCTGGGGGCCAACGGCAACGTGGATCATTGATGTTCTCTGCTTCATGAGCTGGGTATATCGAGATGAACCTCGGGAGCTGCGAATTCAGGGGAGATGCAAATAGATCTATGACTGGCTGAATTTCTGTACTGCTTCCTAAAACAGGCTCAGGTGCAGGTGCCACTCTGATTGATCAACTGTGGCTCTGCTCAACCAGTCCTCCTGAGTGTTTGACAGGCCCGAGATGTGCTCCACCCTGATGGAGAGCAAGTTCCTTTCTGCCCACAGGCAGTCTCTCTGCCTCCCTTATGAGTTGTCCCTTGCCTGTATATATGGGCCTTTGTTGTGATGATATCAGTAAGTATGAGGATGTTCTTTGCCCAAATATGTGGAAGGAAACTGCGAAGAGCCAGATGGACTGATCTGTGTTCCAACCAGTTTATGCTGCATAATTGTTCTGCTGCCGACCAATGCCCTTGAGCAGTGAGGGACTGGAAGTGAGCTCCCCATCCGAATAGGCTGGCATCTGTAATGAAGGTGAGTCTGTGGGGTTCTTTGAAGGGGCAATCTTTGTTGATGGTCGGAACGGTCCACCAGTGCAGATATCAGGACTTTCGGTGCAACAATGACACGGAACTTGGAACTGCTTCTTCCTGACCATTGGTATGGAAGTAGATACCATTGAAGAGATCTAGCATGGAACCAGGCCCAGGGGATAACAGAGATACAGAATATCATTTTCCCCAATAATGTAGACAAATTGGCTAATATTCTAATGCTCTCCTGTCTCTCTGGGGATAGGAAAACTTTTCCTTTAATTGTATCTATAATGGTGCCCAGGTGAGTCTAGTTGACAGAGATAAATGACTCTTTGCCCAATTAATGAAAAACTGTGTTGTTGGAGGGTTTGTAAGGTGATTTGAGTATCTCTTTCAGCTTGTCTGTGTGATGATAAAAGCAAAATGTCATCTAAATAACACTGCAGCCTAAAGGTATACCCGAGATGGGCGGCCAGAGCTGCCAGGACCTTTGTAAATATCCTTGGAGCAGATGACAACCCAAAGGGCAGGGCGACATATTCAAAACGTTGGTTGTTATAACAAATTTAAGAAATTTGCTGTGCGAGGGTCTAATTGGAATGTGTAGATAGGTCTCTGTTAAGTCAATGGAGGTTAGAAAGTCGCCCTTTCTTATGCTGAGTAGAATGGATTGTAATGTACTCATCTTAAGCCTCTGATAGACCAGGGAATGATTGAGTCATTTGATATCTAAAATTGCCCTCCACCCCGCACCCCACCCCGAACCTAGCCCTTGCTGATCCGATGCCATTGGTTGGATGGCTTGAATTTCCATTAAATGGTTAATAGCTGTTTCCATCAGGTTCCTTTTAACAGGGTTCCTGGAGAGAGGGCATGTTGTGAAAAAGTTCGGGGAAATGGATTGAAATTCTACAGCCAGGCCGAATCTGATGGTGTCTCTAACCCAAAAATCAGAGGTAAAGAAATCCTAGTGGTCTGCAAAAGGTTCTAGCCTTCCGCCAATAGAGGCATGCCCTATTTTGGGCATTGGAAACCTCTATTTCCTGCCCCAAAGAAAGGTCTTTTACCTTGCCCTCCTCTCCGGCTCCTGTCTCCCAGGTCTGATCTATCTGATTGTTGGTTGTTCTTAAATCCAGAAACTCTCTGGAATCTTGGAGAGTATTGTCCCTGGTAGGTAGGACGAAAGGAACCTCTCCAAAAGGACTGGGTATTCCTATTATCTGGTCTACAAAAAAGGGAAGGGATAATTTTTTTCTTGCTTCTGGTCTCTATCAGAAGTGGATCGAGAGCTGCACCGAACAATTTGTCTCCCGAAATTGGAGAAGGGGCAAGCTTCCATTTGTGTTTAGTATCAGCCTGCCCATACCTGAGCCATTGCAATTGGCGAGCTGTAACCTGCGATGCCATGGCTCGAGCTGAGAATTTTACTGCATTGAATGTTGTGTCCGCAGAGAATTCTGCAGCCGCTATGAGTTGGCGATGTCTTGATGTGCCCTGATGTTAGAATTTGGGATAGTTTTCCTCAGATGACAGAGCCATCTGAGAGAAGATCTAGTGAAAAAAGATGCGGCTGTAGCCGCTCTTATGGCCCACTCATCTGACTGATGTACCTTGCGCAGAGCTAACTCGGCCCTTTTTTCTTCTGGCTTGAGTGCCTCCTCTGCTTCGGTGGGAATCGCAGAGGACTCTAAGGCCACCACTGGGTCATCTACTTCTGAGGTATTAAGAGTTTGAAAATTCTGGAGCCAAATTAAAAAAATTTCTGTCCTATCCTGTGGGAGCGGGGTATGCTGCTGCAAAAACCCATTGTTTCCGGACGAGATCTGAGAACATCTGAGGGACAGATATAACGTCTGCTTCAGTTATTGGTTGGGAGAAAATCAAATCTATTGACTCCCCTTGTACTACTGATTGTTGGACAGAGGGGAGGGATTATCAAGGCAAGCAGTACTTTTTGCATTGAATAATAGAGATTTGAATAGTTGAGGATGGAACAGACCTGTAAAGATCGTTTGGTCTGGCTTGATGCCTTCATTGTCTGACATGCCTCTTTCTAGAGGATCTGCCTCTGACAGGACCAGGTCACTGTCATATATTGACCCTTCCCCAACCTGTTCCATCTGGTCCTCCTGTTCTCCCTCATTCTGTGTGAATGTGTCTGTGGTATCATATAACACTCCTCTTGGGGAGGTACCTGATGATAATGAAGATCCGTTCTGCATACGACTGGATTGTGAATCACAGTCAGAAGGTGGAGGCTGCCTAGCCATCACGGTCTGTTGTACCCCCGTGGCGATGCCCCATCTAATCACCATCTCCATCAGGGCCTTCATTTTTTCAGGAACATCCTCCAGAAGAAAATCATCTTGGCATAGTCCTGCTGTTGTAGGGGTAAAAGTTGCCTCTGGGGCCCGCCTGTCGGATACCATTGATGAAGGCCTCGGTTGGACCGGTCCAGCTATGGCCCTCCTGGATGGCATGGAAAGATCCAGGGATGGTGGCAGGCTGTCTGGAACTGGAGCCAGCCTAGCTGGAGAAGAGGGCTGTGAAATTTTTTTCAGCCTCCCTCATGCATTTTTTCATGTTTTTCTAACGCCTTTTGGCATCTATTGGCTTCCTTTTCTGCGGCCTTAGAAGACCCCTCAGAATGTTTTGACTTGTTTTGGGCTTGAGATGTAGCCTTGGAAGATGGCACTTTAGTATTGTTTTTGCTTGCCATTACGATCCTTGAGATTGCAGTAAGCCTACGAGGCTTTGTGTGTATGTGTGTGTGTGTATATGTGTGTGTGTGTGTGTATACACCATGTTTCTCCAACAATATGCCCCCCCAAAAGGCCCAGCATGTTTTTAGGCATAAAATGAAATTAAGGCCCTCCCCCCCAAATTTAGGCCTATTTTAAAACATGCGAAATGGGGAGAACGGCAGGTGGGCCCTTCCATTAGGAGTGCCCTGCAGGCAGCCATGCCTCGCCACCAGCCGCTCCTAACAGCCAAACATGGCAGAGCAGAGCTCCCTACTCCTGCCAAGTACCTTTGCTGCAGATCCAGGTATGGTACTGCCTACAGGCTGGGTCAGCAGGCAGGTGGTGGCGGCGTGATGTCAGCCTTACCGGGGCACCCACCACTGCTGCTTCCTCTTGGAGCATCCTCTTCCGTTTGAAGCATCGCCGCTGCATTTGCAGCTGCCGCATTTCGAGAATCGCTGCTGCATTTGGAGCTGCCGCCATCGTGTTTGGAGCGTCGCTGCCGCGTTTGGAGCTCCAAACATGGTGGCGACATTCTAAACGCGGCGGCAGCTCCAAACGGAAGAGGACATCTCAAGAGGAAGTTGCAGCGGGTGTCCCGCCAAGGCCGACATCCATGCCGATGCTGGCCAGCCAACGCAAGGGGGGGATTAAGTCACCCCCAAAAAGACGTCCTAGCTGTCAAAAAAAAATAAGACCCGGCCTTATTTTATGAGAAACATGGTATACACACACACACACAACTATATATCTGTACATAGATATTGTTTATGATTGTCAGCCAAATATGCATATACCAAATAGAGAGCCCGTCAGGGCCAGAATAATTGGACAATGAAGAATCTTTATTCCAAAAGGCCCTCAACAGCTGCCTGCAGAGGCAGGCACATGCCTTGGTGCTCGCTGTTATGCTGCTGTATTGCAATAATGATCTGTGAGGGCTGCCAACTTAATCACCGATAGCAACCCCAGGAAGGGCCAAAACAGTATAACAATTGTCCCCTGAGCTACCACGGAGAGAGCCTTGCAAGGGGATAGGGCCTCTCAAGACTATAGGAATTTTGCAGTCCCAAGCAGGATTCAGTATACAAAATGGCACCGGCAGTTATTTTGCACAGCAAAAATCAGCAGCAACTGTAGCCTCTTTCAGTCAGGAGAACTGCGCTGTTAATTTAGAGGCAAGGAAGGGAAAATACGAGCGCAGATGCCCCCTCCCTTGTAAGTGTTCTGAGATGGGAGAGAAATGCTTCATGCAGACGTAAACTGACCGCGTGCTCCTTAAAACAGCGCGGCAGCAAGGGCTGGACAATGGCAAGTGGTTTTAAAATGCCTCAGGCCGCCGCAAAAGCAGCTGACTGCTCCCTGTGGAGCCGAACTTCGCTCCGATGGCTATAATTGCCAAATTGCCATCAGAAGTAATTATTTTAAAGTTTGGGGAGATCCTGTTTTCAAAGGCTGTGAATCAAACCTGCTCTTTTCTTCCTATTCCGGCCAAGGAAAACAGCTGCCTATCCAATGAAGGCTGAGCAAAAACTGGGGGACACTAAGGAGTAGTACATGGAGGAGTGTCCTATTAATTAAGCCCAGCCTATCCGAGCAGAGACTAAGCACCTCCCACTACTGGATGCTCGGAGCAGCTCATTGGAGAATGCCCCTTGCGTGTTTTTTGGAATGTGTGCTTATTTCACTCTGGTTTTCAAAGGACATTTTTCAGTTGGATGTGAGGATCATGACCACCCTCGAATAACCCAGGACATAATTTAACAAACGACTGAAATGGTCAGGATATGTGTTTTCTAATAACAACACTAATAACAGGAAAAATATTAGAACAGAGCCTCTTGATAATTTTTCTACAATTATAAAACCAAAGCTCTCAGAACAAATGTCTATGGAGATTCTCAATCATCCAGGTCATGGTTGTCCCAAAGCTGCTTTTCCAAAAGGCAACTGAACTTTCTGGGTTGCATTCCTTGAAATCATTTCACTTCTCATCTAAGAAGCTTTTTCTGCTCAGTTTCTTTAGAAAGCTAATTATTTTTTTTAACCTAAACATAAGAGTCTAAAACCTGGGACAGAAACAAATGTGTAATCAGTAAAGTTGTTGTAGATGTTATAAGGGATCTGTACAATCTGTGATGTTGTACATGCCCCAAAAGCACTGGTGCTTCTTAAAAATACTAGCTCTTCAAGCACATACATTATCTGAAGAGCTCTAAGAAACTTGATAAATCGAGATAGAGAACTTAAATGTGTGTAGAGCGCAGTAAATTAAAAGTCCAATTTTTTCCTTCCTATCTGCAAAAGTAAAATCTTAAATTTTATAAAATATAAAAATTCTCCAGTAACCAACATATAGTAGCATTATTCACTCCATGCTAAATATAAGCTTAAATAACACAAGTAATATTCAATGAACACAGAAAATACAGACTACAAAGTATCTAGAGTAAGAAAAGTAGTAATTTGCTGAGTGTGTTTCTATTAATGATAGGCATCAAATCTTAAAGACTGAACCAGAATATGTTAGTGTTAGTCTAGTCTAATAAGAAAACCAGATATACAAGAAGCCAACGTTCCAAAATGTGGACAGAGGTAATTTTGAAAGCATTACTACCAAATCCTTGCTTAGGATCAAACACAATTCTGCTGTATGAAAGAAAATCTAAATGCAGGGCTGAGGGTTTATTTATTGACTTTTTAAGTTTCAGCAATCAGGAAAACGAATCTTTGACACACATCAGCTCAGGGTAACACTGAAGAAAAAGGCATATGTGACAGCAGGAAAATTAACTGTTGTAATATTTACATGCAAGAGCATAAAGGCTGGCACTTGTTTGAGTCAGAAATATTAGGAATAATATACTTGTTTCTAAATACAAAGAAAACTTGGAAAACTTTGGTTTTCTAAAATACTTTATCTTGTCAATAATAGATGACTTACAATTTTTGCAAGGCCATGTTTAAAAACAAGCAATCTTCTAAAAAGGCATTGTGGCACCAGGGTTTCCATTTATCTTGTCAGGAACATCTTCAAAACTTCTAGTCACTGAAGCATATGATTTTTCTGACATAGAAAGCTTAGTCTAACAGTCTAAGATTATTTTGATAATTTTGGTGTGCCCCTTTTTGCTGACTGTAAATTTGCTTTTATTTCAAAATAAAATTCCATGTGCAAAAAAACCTTCTCCAAAATAAAAAGAAATAACAGCTATTACAGTGTTGAATCATGATTATTTTACAGTGAGGATGTTCTATGTATGTTAGAAGTTTATCACGTTTCTTCATGCAATATCTATATCAGTCTAAAGCTTACTGCTAACTTTCCCAGAAAGTGAGGTGGTATTTTCATAGAAATTTTTTAAAAGCTGCTGTTTCCCCTCCATCCTCACATTTTATCAAAAGGAATTAATACATTATTTTAAGAGTTCACACTCTAAGATACATTTTTCAGAACTCACGACAACGATCATGAAAATGTACATTCTGGAAAATGTACTTCAAATGACATGATTGCATACATTGCAAATATGAACAGGACTGGAAAACTTAAGTTAAATTCCCTGATGTTAGCATCTTGTTTTTAGATACTATGCTGTAAGACAGCTATTAGATATAACCTATTAAAAAAATGTCAGTTAAAAATATACATATACATTCTATTATTGCATCCTACGTGAAGCCGTGGCTCACCCCTCCTAAAATACTGCAGGAATAAAGGTACAGAAGAATTACATAGAAACAGAGTGAAAATCAGCATTCTTCATCTTACAAAATAATGCCCACAGAATAAGAAAAGGTCATGAATGGTGTTAAGGTTAAAGAATATAATTGGCTTGAAATTACTTCGATTTCTACAAGCTAGATCAATATAGACATACAATACACTCAAAAGAAAAGTCTTTAGCAAAGCACAACTAGAAACTACAGAATATATTGTCTTGAATATCTGCCAAGAATGAATTCAGTTCTTTTAAAATGTCAATTCACATAAATATTGTCTCCGATGCCTATTTACATAGGGTAGCCAAGTCATTTTAACCCATGAAGACTCTCTGTTAAGAAGCTAATCAGGTGATATTTAGGTCATCCTTTTTCCAATCATCCTCTGAATGGATGTTACTGAATACTGGGCAATCGGCCATTGAAATGATGAACTGAACTGAATGATGAAACTCTGAAATGTAAAAGTATCAATAAGGGGATGGGTTGGGGAAATGAACTCCATACGAGGGTATAAGCACTTCCAATATCATCATTTATAAATTAAATTGTACTGTATACATATTAAGCACCCCACCTAAACTATTGTTCATTATTCTTTTAATAAAAACTGTAACAAAAATTAGTTTTGTCATCATTATAAAATCACCCCTCTCTTTAATCACACACTACATTAGCAACCATACAAGGTATAACAGCTTTAGGAGTACAAATGAAGATGTAAAACTCTGTGCAAAACTGCATTATCTTAAGCATTCAAAATTTCAGGAAGTAATACCATCAAAAGCAGGTGTACAGTAGACTCAGAAACATAAACAGAAAAAAGGCTTGGGGATACATCTGGAGAAAAAGTATCAGTGGCAAATGGTGGCAGTACCTGCCATTAGAACTTTTTACAAAGTAAGGTAAATGATACTGATCTGTCAATGTTTTATAGCAACAACTTTTTTTTTCCCAGACTACCTCTAGTTGTTTTACATTGTTGTTTTACAAGATGTTTCTTCATCCAAATAACTGCTTATTGGGTTAAGACACGGGTGTCTGTGTGAGTGTGTATGTGAACAAGCAGTCTTTGTGGAGTGTGCTTTCCTTTCTTCAAATTATTCTTCAAATCTTTAGAAGAGTTGGATCATCGACTCCCTGGATTTTCCCACTCCAATCCACTTAACTGCAAAAATAAAAACATGTTTGCATCATATTTTGGAAGAAAGTCTTTCTTACCAACTCAAGTATATACAAATCAATAAAGAAAGCATTATTGATTAAAATTTCAATTACCATTCCATGAGGCACATGAAAGTTAGTTAGAAAAGCAAGGTTTTTTTGTGATTAATTCTCAAGAAAATCAGCTGGCTCAAACTACATCAGATACCAACTTTACTACTGGCACACAGGTTTTTGCAGATTGGCACACACTTTTTAAATGTAATCAATATTTAATAGTCCTTTAATAGTCCTTTAATATAAATTATGGATAAATTGGTCATGCCAATTTATCCATAATTTATATTAGTACTTTCATTGAACTAGTTGGTCATTAATGTGATTAGTGAATTGTGTGAATGCTCTGTTTCTTAATCCTTGTTGTGTTTACTGATTAGGATCAATTTTTTTCAAGGAATTCTGCAGTACTGATGCAGGAGGCGGGAAAAAGCCAGAAAAACTAATAATTTTGCCATAGCGGGAGTAGGGTGCAAAATGTAATATATGAAAACTCAGTATTTTCTATCAACAAATCTCTTCTTTTAAATGTACATTTAAAAAAATTATGTCATCTAATGTAAGTGTGGAGTATGAACTTTTCCAGTTTATCAAGTAATGAAATAATAAATTGTGTTTGTTAAAAGCTTAAACACATTTGGGAATACAATTCTATTCTTTTAATATTAGATTTTTAATTGCTCAAACTTCTAAAGGAACTTTTCATTTAATCAGTTTAAATTATTATTAAATGCAACAATTTCCCTTTTTTTAGAACAAGTACATTTTATGTTCTATTTTTGATTTCTTAGTGCTTCTTATTCATAAACCTGAAGATTTACAGAAAACTGATTTGATTGTTAGAAGTAGCTAACAACAAAAATATGAATTGTTGTACAAAGTATGATTCCCTGAGTATCCCTTCAAACACGCAGTTGGGTTGCACTTACCTGGAACTCCAAGCTCCATTTCTATAAATCGAACAAAGTTTTGTGCATTTACAGGCAATTCATCAAATGTTCTTGCATTTGATATATCTTTCTTCCATCCTGGGAGGGTCTCATACTGCACCTCTACTTTATTTAAGACTTCTTGGTTTGCTGAGAAGAAAAAAGACCCAAGATTGTTGGGGGCAATAAGCTGACTTTGTAAAAATGCCGCTTGGGGGGGGGGCAAAAGCCCTAGTAATAAGCAGGCATATACAATGGAATGAAGGCTATTGCCGAGCACCTAGCATGGTGCTCCATAGACTGTAAGCCGCCCTGAGTCTCCGGAGAAGGGTGGCATATAAATGTAATTAAAAAAAAATAAAAAATAAAAAAAAGAATAAAAAAAAAGAACCAGACTAATAGAATTATATTTATGTTACCACAGTATAAGAATAATCAATTATTGTGCTCAGGAATTTCTATAGCTGAAGTAACCAAATAATTAGTTATTAAGAGTCCAGAACAATAGTTTTCATCACAGAAAAACATTCATTAAAAATAAGGTTAGCTATCCAATCATTTAATTTAAGAATATAAGCCCATCTTAAAATGGCAACTGAATCATTACCTTGATAATTTACAAAATGAATGAAAGTAAACAATTGAAGTCTTATATCTATCAAAGAGGGGAAAGTTCCCTACCCAAGTAATTAATGCAGGGAACCGTATTTTCTTTACAGATGAAATATATGGAATTGTATCAACAAAACCTACTGAAGCAATGGAGCACATCTAGTAGTAACCATAACTTTTTAGTGGAAGTAACATTGTAGAATGAACATATTTGGTACATTTAAATTTTCTTACCTGGGAAATGAGGTATGATTTTATTATCTAATCTGTAGGCAATTCCAATTTTAATTTCAGGAAATACATCCAAAATATCCAATTTGGTAAGAGCCAGTCTATTTAAAAGAAATGCTCAAATTTTAGTTATTTGTAGGCAAACCTAAACTCTTGGATTTTAAACTGAAATTTACCTTCTTAAAATACCATCTACTCAGTACTGACTGAATATCAAACTACATCAAATAAATTGCAGTGTTAATCACTAGAGCTGATGCACCGGTTAGCTGCCTGCAGATGTAATTGTAGTTCAATATTCTATGGTGCGAATTGTACCACTGGGAAGTGACAGCTTTCTTTTTTAGAAACTGCACATAGCTACTGCTATTACTTTTCTTCAAAATATATAGAGAGAGTACATTTAAAAGCAATTCTTTTTGCTAGGGCAGCATATAAACAATTAAACTAAATTAAACTAAAAACCAAAGTTAAAAACACAGTAATTATTTCTAAAAGAGCAGAAATGGAATAACTGCAGTAACAAATTTTGATTAAAATCAGCATGAGATTTTTTTAAAATATTACTATATTAAACAACTTATTAAAAGTATTTAAAATATGTATTTGTTTTACCTAGGAAATAATTCCTTTTATAGGAAAGAGATTCCAGAGCAGGAGGCCACCACTGGTGGGTATCACTTTTGAAAATTTCTATAATTATATTATTAACCAAACAAGACCTATATGAGTAGAGAACTCAATGGTACGTGGGAATGATTTGGAATAAAGGGCAACCAGATGCAACCAGAGGAACACAGATAAAAGGCAGCTTAGCCTGCAGCAGAAATGTGGGAGGACAGGAGGCTCAGAAGAGATTTCCCCGCCCCGTTTTTTGAGTTGTGAAGGAGACGCTAGGTGGGAAGAGATTTCAAATTTGTAAGGTCCTGTTAATACAATCTTACAGCAAAGAATTGGCTCATCTGTTCATGTTTTCTGTCTGGTCTACCACATAAGGCTGAACATACAACCAATATGTCCTCTTGCTGTTCCCTCCATTTTCAGAAAAAAATGACTATTCCTCTTCTAGAACACATTTTTAGGAACAATATTAGAACAAGGAAATGTAAGTGTACTGAAAAAAATCAAAAAAACATGCCTAAAACTTTAATTAATGCAAGACATATTCTCTCCTATATTGAATTCTGTCAACTCACATGAATCACATTTTCCTAGAGCAGGGCTGTCAAACTCCCGGCTCATGGGCTGGATACATCATGTGCTGGCCACGCCCACATCCAGTTTAGCAAAAGGGGGAAAAGTCCCGATATGTCACATGACGCCACAAGTTTGACACCCCGGTCCTAGTGGTAAACTTAAACTCAGAAAAGAAATGCAGTGCTGGAAAACTGAGCTAGATATAAATAACTACTCAGGAAAAAAAAAAAACAGCTGCTGATAATATCATTAACCAATGTGCCAAAGCCCTGCCACCCTAACAATTTCCTATTTAAATTCAAAACAGACAGCCCACTGTTAATGTACAGCTTACAACAGTTCATTTAATGACCTTTCAAAGTTACAATGGCACTGAAAAAAATGACTTATGACCATTTTTCACGCGTACAACCGTTGCAGCATCCCCGTGGTCACGTGATTAAAATTCAGGTGCTCACCAACTGACTCATATTTATAAGGGTTGCAGTGTCCCAGGGCTATGTGATCACCTTTTGCGACCTTCTGAAAACTACAGTCAATGGGGAAACCAGAGTCACATAACAACTGTGCTACTAAATTAACAAGGTTAACACTTTTAGCAACAAGTTATAAAATGGGGCAAATTTCACTTAACCGTCTCAGTTAGCAACAGAAATTTTGGGCTCAATTGTTGTCATAAGTCGAGGATTACCTGCACTACATTTCCATCATGCAATATGTAAAATTAGTATACACACAAAAGTCTTGCAATAATATCCATTTTGAAATCATTACTTTCTACGATAACATTCAAAAAACTGGATTTTTGCTACTTGGACTAATGGTTATTTTCATCTGTTACTTTTGAATAATGTACAAAACATGTAATATATAGCAGTCAATAAGAAGGCCATATGAAACCAGTATAAATTACTCACGCAGTGAATCCATTGATCATATGAGCATATCTAAGCAATACGAGATCAAGCCAGCCACATCTTCTCTTTCGCCCTGTGGTCACACCAAACTCTTTTCCTCGTGTCTGTAGCAATTCCCCAATGTCCTTGAAAAACCCAACAGAGTATTGATACTATCTTGAAACAATTTTATCAACTTATAAACCAAATGTATTTGTAACCAAATAAAATATATTTTACATTCTACGCAAGTTCACATATAGGAAACAAAATAAAAATATAGAAGCTACCTTTGTTAATGTCAGGTAATTTAAAAATACTAGCAGAATAAGCAATTTTCTCACAAATCTATTCATGGCATTTAATGTCTATATGCTAAGCGTGACTGTTGTCTTTCAAATTTAAATGGACAGCTGAATCTTGTCCTGATGGGACATTTTAATTGGGACAAGATTCTGAAAGACAAAGGTTACTCTTTTAAAGACAGCAAAGTCCACATTCTGGATTTGAAAGAGGGGTGGAAGAGATCAGCTTTACTGAAATTGAACAGCCCTCTGTCAACAGAGGCGGAAGGGTATGACACCACCTATCCCGTCTACAACAGCAATCTCAAGAACTGCTTTCAGCACACCTGTTTGCACTCTGATTCAGGTGACCCTGAGGGTAAAGATAAACCTCCAAGAAGCCTTAACAATTCTCAAAAAGCTAATGACTGACCTTCAGAGTGCTAACAACCAGATTTAAATCCTTTCATTCCCCACCTTTCAGCCAGAATTGAAGAATGAGAAGCAAAACATCTTCAAGGAACATCTTCCCCACCCCCGCCCCACAAAGTCCAGTTGCCTTTTGAAAAGCATCTTTGGGACAATCATGACCTGGATTGATTTAAAATCTCCAGACATCTCTACTATTAGGAAAATAGCTACTAAAATCTTTACTTAATTTTATGGAAAATTACATGCATGACACTTGAGGCCACGTATATTTATTTTAACATCATACTTACATTATTTTGTTCTGTAGGAAAGGCACCAATCCCAACTCTAGTTGTATATGCTTTCACAACTCCATATACTTCACCCACATTCTGAGGGGGCATACCTAAACCAGTGCAAACACCTCCCACAGTACAATTTGACGAGGTCACAAAAGGATACGTACCTATAAACACAGGTTAATAAAGGGTACATAAATTGTAAGATTTGTAATTGTTACAACAAAAGCTCTTGAACAGTGTATAAACTGGGTCTTAGTCACAGTGCTGCTTTTTATACCAAGAAACATTTCTACTGAGACATATAGCTGGAGCTCTTATTCATGTTTTATAGTAATAGCACCTATTTATTTAACATCCTTGTATAATGGTCTATTCCAGACAAAATTTACAGCTAACTGCAAGGATATTTTTATACTTCTGCTTAATTGAGAAGTGCTTTCTACTAAAAACTTGTGCATACTTAATTATGTTCCATCATATCACCACAGTATCTACCAGAAGAAAGGTATATCTATTTCTCAGCTTTTGGAATGCAGGATTTTTAAAGTATATTTCTGCGTATAAAATTTGAAGGGGAAGACTAGTTCCACTTGAGGAAACTTACCTCAACATTTTATTGTACATTCCAAATTCTAGACAATTTTATTAAAGCATATTTTCATCTCTATCATCATTAGAATAGGAAAAAAATCACAGAATTTGCAATTACTTTCAATATATTCTAATTAAAAATAAGTTTTTCTGAAGTATTTATATTACTTAGAATTTATAATACTACCAAATTAAAGAGTTCTGTGGCACATTAATGATTAGGCTATAATATAAGCTTTAATGGAACAAATTATCCTGTGTGGGATAAAATCACTCATCTTCTATGAAAAGTAACTTGAGGTGTTATTTACATACAGTAATAGTCACTTTTCAGAAGTGAACCCATTTTGATATTCATACTTACCAAAATCAATGTCTAATAATGTTGCATTTGCACCTTCCACTAAAATTTTCTTTGGAGAACCATGCAAAGCTTCATGCATAAAATATACCCCATCCTTCACCATTGGTTTGATTCTTTCACTATAGCTCTAGACAAATAACAGTGTTGTACAGATTAGGATTAAATTAGTACATTGTAATATGCAATAAATAATAAAATGCAATGTAGTGATATAATAATAGTCATATGTCTTATGTGCTAAATGTAATAATAGTCATATGTCTTCCCAACAAGATATTCTTTTGAAATTCAGAGCACTGGATTGTGCCAGTTTGGTGAAAGCTGGTTTAAGTGCCGGGCTTTAAATGAAATTATGAATGCCACTGATGAGCTACTCTTTGTATGAAAGAAATAGGTATGTATAGTAGTATTTAAAAGAAACAAGAATGTTCTTTCTTATATTAAAAATTAAGACCCTCCCCATGGGATCAAATAAAAAGTCTATATAATAATACTAATAATATTTGCCAAATACTCTCAGCAAAATTGCAAACAACAGGAAGGCAATTAGTCATTCCCGCCCCGGCTCATAATAAATAACATTCTGGGATACCTTTCTTCTAAATCTGAACCCTGATTTCAATATCATACCTTATAGACATTTTTGGTCTCTTTAATAAATGTGACCTGTAGTCTTTAAAGTCAATGATCACTATGACATCCTGCAACATTACATTCTGTAAGGATTTGCTTTTTATTCATTCGTCTTTCTTAAAGAACAGTGGGATGCCTTTATTATTATCTGTTTGAATTTAGTGCTTTGTCACTTCCCAGTTATCTTCTATAATACACACTGTCTCCATTAATGGAAAAGTATAATGACTTATAATGATCTTATTCTTAATCTCTCTTTGGCACTGGTTATCTTTTCAAGCCCCATCCATGGGGTTCTAGATTGATGAGGTTCCTGGCTCAGAACTGAAGTTTACTGTTGGGTACTTATTAGTGACAGTTATGCTTCCAATTCTGGTAATTACTCCTCCTGACCATTTAGGATTATCAAACTTGAATTGAACACTTTATTTGGCCAAGTGTGATTAGATACACAAGGAAATTGTCTCCAGTACAGAAGCACTCACTGTACATGCAAAGTAATAGAATAATAATATGAATAAAAGGAGCAGTAAAGAACACAAGAAGGATAAATAATACAACCATACTACATGAGTTAATATACATAGATACTAGGTGTTCGGCAGAGCGATGGCATGAGGGAAAAAACTGTCCCTCTATCTAGCTGTTTTGGTATACAATGCTCTCTAGCGCCATCCTGAGGGAAGGAGTTGAAACAATTTATGACCAGAGGTTAGTGTTCTCCAGATACCTTCTCAGCCCTCCTTCTGATCTGCACAATATATAGGTATTCTGTGGAAGGCAGGCTGGTTGCAATTGTTCTTTCTGCAATCTTAATTATCTATTAAACTTTGCACCTGTTTGGTTGCTGTATTAAACCAGGCAGTTATAGAAGTACAAATGACAGATTCAGGCAGACTTTTGTCGTACCAAATTTTTTACCAGTCAACTCCACTAGGTGATTCTGAATTCTAATATTATAAAGCACTGCATAATATAATGATACTACAAAATCTATCCACCCATGACATGGATCCTAAGATTCCAATCATATATTTTCACAAGAAATATGAGCTTCTTCTAAGAGATAACTCAAATCAACTTGTCTAAAAGAATTCACTATAAAACAATTTAATCACTAAACACATTTCCACAGAAACATACAATGCCATTTTTTCAGCATACTCTGATATCTTTATATAGGTATTTATTATTGTTGTTGCTTTCTTTTTTTCCTTTAAAGCCCTTTTAATAGAAGAAACATACATAGAAAAATCCATCAGCCAAGAAGCCATTTCTGTGATTTTACCTTTAATCTTTTCAATTCTCCTTCAATGTCAATCTCTAATGTAGGGTAAACTGACTTGTATTGATTGGCCAGCACTTTGAATCTAAAAAGTAAAAAAGTTTATATTCTATTATATGTGTACAATATTTCCCAAAAATCTTTGATATAGAGTTTGATTTTAGAAAGTGAAAAGAGAGAAAATTATAAGTGAGAAATCCAGCAAGAAGTATGAAAATAAGAATCTACAAATAAAAAAACTGATTGCCCTAGTAATTAACATACACAGAATGTAACATTACACTAGATAAATCGTTACCTTTCTGAAAATTCATTGAAGTCAGAAACTAGATCACACATTCTGAGCCCACTTCGAGCTGCTTTAGAAGAATACACTGGACCAATTCCCTTTTTTGTGGTTCCCAAGCTTTAAAACACAAACAAATAAAAAAACACACACACATACTACACAAGCTGATTGACTCTTAAATCCGATAACTGATTTCTTGTTAATATTTTTAAAATAAAATTAATTTTGATGGTTTATATTATGTTAATATTTTTAAAATAAAATTAATTTTACTCGCTGCTCACAGGAGTTAAACTTGTTTTCATGTGAACATCCAAAGGGAGGATTAACAAAGGGCAGAATGTAGGCAAGTGGGTTATAAGGCAGACAACCATTATCAGTGGCAGATTTTTGTAAACACTAATATAAATAATTTAAATGTATGCTTGTGTATGTGCCCATCTGCACACAGTTTAAATATTAACTTTCTGTCGTTAAATATAAAAATACATATTTATTTTACATTACTTGAAAATTTACATACATTTTTACAAACATTTCACTTAATTTTAATAGTATGATTATTAGTATGTTACAAATTGCTTTAACATAAAGCGGTGTGTAGAATTGCAACACTGCTAAATTTTAAGATTATTCAAATTAAAATTATGTATACATTATCATTCAAAGTGGTCAAAAAAATCTTCTTTTACGGTTGTAAGCCCTACAGTATATAGAACATACATCTATATTTGTATCTATATCTATATCCTCACCTGACTCTCAAACTATTCAGCTTTTGGCCTCTAACCACAAATAAAGGAAGCAGTTTTTTAACTATAATTTGAATAAACATTTAAATATAAATGTTGGGTCTTTCAAACTACAATGGCTGAAATCACACATCATTCTAAGTCTAAATCAGGCAAAGCACATACTGAATTAATGTATGATCTCAGCTGCTATATATAAAAACCAGAAAGGGTTCATTATACTTCACATCAAAATGCTGTAATATTATTCAGCTGATCTGTACCAATATTCAATAAAAGCTTAACGCACTGAGCAATGTAAATTAAGCATAAAGAATTCCAATATCTGGGGTTTGCAGTTACTAAATCTTAGTTTAGACCACTGAGTCAAAGTTAATCTACACTTCAGATATTGGGGGGGAGGTAATTCCAATCCCCAAAACCAATCAGTTCCTGCAGTTTTAAGCATGACATCACAGGGAATCCTTATTCCAACATAGAAACCTTAGTAATTAATAAATAATAATATAGTATACTAATATAATAAATTGGAAGCCTAATATGAATCAAATGATAAAAATATTTTTGCCAATTTGTAGGTGCAACTGGATTTTATTTTGTTCATTATTTGATATCAATAGCTAAAAAGCATTCTATTTACATAAAAAAATATTCTAAAACATAGCAAATATTACAAACACAACTATCCAGAGTTGTTATTATAGAATTTTTGTATGCAACGATTTAACACCCATACAAAAAAATACCGCATCACCAATAATTTGATATTGCCTCTTCTTACATTGTGATAAAAAGCAGTTTTCCATATTTTTATTTTGCATCTTTAAAGGGAGTCCACCAGGATGGTGATGGTGTTTTTTTAATGAACTTATCAAATATTTGAAAAAATTGTTTGGCCCTGCATGGAAGAAACTAAAATCATATTTTTGTATATATTTTGCTAGTGGGTGAGAAGAGATCCAGAAAAAAATAGCTCTACAAATTTGATCATTTGTTTTTGGCATGACAGATAGAAACATACACAAATAAAATAACAAGCAAACAGTGCTGTCCCTTTCCATGGATGATTAATGCTGACATTTCAACACTTTGGCACAGAGTTAGACTCTCACACAATTTTATTTAATAACAATTATTTTTCCTGATTTTGATCAAGATTTCATGATTGTATGTATTAGGTTTAGTTCAGAGTCCTTAATTTCTAGAATGCACTGTTTACAACAACATGTTGTATTCTGATCCTGAAGGTTCAGATAGATTTTCTATTATTGATCAAGAACAAGATTTATATACTTAATAGGTAACTGGTCTTTACAATCATGTTCGACATTAGAAAACAGAGTGTTTTTCTAATATATTGTTTGAGTTTTATGTAAGCCTCCAGGTTGAGGCTTACAATTTAGAACCAAGTTTACTAAACAAACCATGTATTGTGTGTATTCTGGTTGTACAATTTGGGTTGCCAAAAAATCTCATTTTTAAACCTTTAAATTGCCTGCCTCATCAATATTCAAAAATAACTGGGAATTTATAGATGTTTCAGACTTCCTATAAAAAGTTTCTGAATCATCTTATTATAAAATGTCCTTAAAATATTTTGGAAGAATTGACAAAAAAGATTTTCATGACATTAAAAAGAGTAAGATATTTGACAAAGCACAACATACTTTTTCCCTGCTTGCTCTTGTCTTTGTTGTTCTTGAATGCCATCAGCAGCTTGGTGGAAGTCAAATACTAAGGAATTTCAAGAGTACAAAATGAATGGACTTCTATACAAATTTAAATTTTGGAGTTCCTTATTTTCATTAACAACTAAATATTCAAAAGATCCAACAGAAAACACCAGAAAAAAAATTGTTTATAAACCATACACCTTAATTTGGCAAGACTGGAAATGTGGCAATTATAAACTATGTTGTACTATGCTGCAAATAAAAATATATTTTCAAATATTTTTTTTAAACCCCTTCTCAAGCAGAATCTAATAATGTGACAATTGTGAACAGTCTCAGAGTTAAATTGGTGAGGCTTTCCTATGCAATTTCATATACTGTACAAACATACAGTAACACAAAGAACCCTCTGAAATTAAAATTATAAAAAAACCTTTCACGGGCTGTAATGATTGCTTAGTTCCAACTTTGCTCTTTAGTTAACGATCCACACCCAAATCATTCTTGCATAGCCATTTACTTGGTAAAAAAAAACTCCTGGTGCCAGTGGAAAACTTTTTAAAACCTATTTAATGAATTGGTGTGGGTGAGATGCCATGTAACAGAATAAGAAGCTTTCCAGATGGCAGACTGATGAGTCCTTACCCATGGTTAAACAATGAATCTTTGATGTAGCTTATCAGAAATGATAATTGTCATGGAGAAAATCTATCTATGTGATCTGTAGGATTGAAACAACCCGATGGCACATAATCATAATCAGTAATGAATGGGTAACTATGATCTTGGGACTGAGATTGTTTATAGAGTATGAGCAGGCAAATCTTTCTCATTCATTATAATACTCACAGTACACAATAAGCAAATGATGCTTTTGGAAGCCTATATTCCCCAGAATACCAATTCTTTCTTGATTAAATTTTTATCTTTCCTGAAAAGGTTCTCATTGCAACTGATCGCATGAGTGAAAGGCATTAAAGAATTACTTTTAAAATTTATCTGATGAAAAAGAGATCTGCTTGAGTCAAGTTTTGATTAAGCCATGTAATCAAAGTCAGCACTTGTTATGTGAATCTGATGCTAAGAATGAGAATGCAGAAATAAGCCTGGAATAGGCAGTATTCCCTGGCTGAGCAATTTAAGTGCCAAACTAATTGGACTCTGTTGAAAAAGTTATCTTAAAATATGACAAAAGCCAGTATTTGATTCTACAACCCTAAGCTAATATCAGAATCAAAATCTCAGTGAGATGAAGTATAATCAGAAAAAAATGGCTTGAGACATTAACTTAATCATATTTTCCCCTGAATGTCCTAGATACTACAGATCCAAAAAATGGCATTTGGAATTGCAACAATTACTCTAAGAATTGACAAGTAGTTTGTCCAGTAATCATCATTTCATGAAGACTTAGTAAAGAATTATACATATATTGATGAGAGTCAATTAATATAATTACTTACCAATATGGGCTCTGTCCGATATAATTAGCCTTTTTTCCCAGCCTTCTAAACCTTTTGAAGAAATATTAGGTAATATTCAATAATTTTATTTCTCAGTGTTTAATGATGCAATCCCATGCATATTTATGCAAGAGTACATTCCCCTAAGTCAAACTGTTATTACTCTGAAGTAGGATTACATTTAACCATCTGAGCTGATCTCAAAAAACTATGAAGTATGCGTTGAAGCTAGTGCTTGGTTGCTTAGTGCATTAATCATTTGGGAATTCCAGGTCTTTAAGCTACACAGCAGAAAGGAAAAAGGGAAAATCCCAGATAGCAGCAAACCATTTCCATATTGCTACCAAGAAAACTATATATTGCCACTGCAGTTGAAGTGTTTTAATTTTTAAAATCCATTCTAAAAAGTGCCATTTTCATAGTGGCACAATGAAACTTCTAAACCTTGAACTTTCACCAAAAAGTTGATGAACTTGTATTCATGCAGTGAGATGTTCTTTCCTTCTCCTGCAATCCTATGTCTCAAAACTGCTCTGAAAAAGTTTCCTAGCTGATAAAACAGACCTAGAGAACAGGACTATGGGAAGCTTTTGAAGATTGGTTTGGATAAGTCTGTTCTTCCAAATATGTGTTTCTATATTTTCTGAATGTCTATATTTCTATGTTTATTTTCACAATATGCTATGGGGTATTATCTAATTTAATATCAACCTAACATCATTTTCCATTTTTGGAGCACTGTACTGCTAGATAGTAGCTGCATGAAACAAATATTTTCTTTTTAAAAAGCCAAAGATAATTGTTTGTCAAATTGCTAACTGAACATAAGGCAACTGAATGGAAACAGCACATTATCAAACACTCAGTTCTAGTATAATGTTGTGAGAAGACCATGAGAACTACTTCAAATAGTAGCTTACCAAGATATTCTCACCTTTTCCTTTTTTAACATTTTTCTCTGCTTCTTCAAATAATCCTGGTAGGTGAATTACTACACCATTTCCTGGAGAAAAACATACAAAAGAAAGTTCAAAAAATAATGTCAGATCTCTTCCAAAGGTCACTGTTTGAAGTATGATAAGATAATGCAAATACTGTTACACACATTATATATTTATCATGTATTGGTGATTTTGGTTCACCAGAAAGTACTTTTTCCCACACAAGGCAATGCACTGTCATTCTACTTTCTCACCCTCTCTCCCAATTGCTCCTCTACTAGAGCTCCAGAAAGTTAAAGCACCCTTTGGAATAATACAGATATTATTATGCAGGGTGGTTCATTCATTCAATAGAGATTAACATAAATATGGAGATCCAATTTACCTAAAGTAAGCAGTCTCAAATAGCATAAACCAGCCATTGGATACAGATGGAAGAGTTTGAAGATCTTACTTTTTACACTATAGCTGGTTAATATGAACTAACCTCTACTTATTACTTGCACCAGAGCTTACAATTTAACCTGGAATTACTTCAATGGTATGCATACTTCTTTTTTCAAGGTTGTTGCCATCAACATTTAAAACTACCACATTAATGGTAATTTTGACAGGGAAAAAAAAAAAAACCTGAATTTAAAACTTCTTTCTGCCTCCCAAAACCAACAACAGATAAATAGAAATGAATCTGCCATTTCTTTGGAGAATCTAAAATAGCCTTCCCATAAGTTGTGGGTAAATAATCTAATATTACTTTCAGGTAAACACAGTAATAGTATTCCATAGTGTCCCACAATGGTGTGTGCCTGATCTCCCTCCCCCCAATACACACACACACACAGAGCTTCTGAAATGAAGGACTCATTGAATGAAGGAAATGTTAGATTTTTGTGACTGCTCTCACAAAATGGCTGCCACAAAGGGGTATATCTTTTATAATATGGTTCATATGATCAGTGGCAACTACAGTGTAAAAGACAAACTTTCCCACCTGTTTTTTATCATCCTCACAATTATAAGCAGCAACTTAACTTTGACTTCATACTGGACAAGCAGGAGCCTTCCAACTGGCATTTTAATTTTCTAAGAATATCTAAATATCTATGTAAAGTCAAAATACATTTTCTCAAAATAAAACTAATTGTGTAACTCTGTGCTTTATATTATGCCAGCTTCTCATTGTGTTGGAGAAGGGTAGATGAGTTCATTGGTTCTTATAGATGCCATTATGAGAATTTTAAGTAAGGCATATTTTCTTAATTTCTGTGGTGTAACTGCTGTTATGTTTCAAAAAGGTGAAAAAGAGCAGCTATAATATTTGCAGGTATTCCTGACAGCTGCATCCTCTAGTCTCATCAAACTGCAACTTCTATTGTGATGGTTGAGGATACAGTGAACAGTAGTCTAAGATACCTAAATACCTGCTATTTGAAGAATGTATTTGGCCCCTGCCTGCCCTACTGCCAGACTTGCATGAATGGGTATCGTGATCTTTTACTTGTAAATGTTCCAACAGACATAGGGAACTTGCTTAGACATAGGCAACCTGTTATTTGTGCACTTTAACCAATAAAAATTGATTTTTCATGTATAAAACACATATAAAAATATATCCATTATATGGAAATAGGAATGACTCAGAAGAAGAAAAAATACACTCTGTTCCCCACTATGCATTGCAGTTACATTTGCTAGGGAAGACAGATGGTAACTTATTCAACCCTGAATTCTGAAGTCAAAATGGATCATCCTGTGGCACACAGCAAGAGATATACAATTCCTTTTGCTTAGCATCCATATAAAAGTATTTTTTAGGGGGGGGGGGGATCTGCAACTTTCTGCATGTTACTAAAACAAATTGTTTCATCTAACAAAACTTTCTCCCAAATCTAGCATTAGAATCACTCAGGAAATCAAAAACAACAGCAATACCCAAATACAATAAGGATACTTTTTGTCCTTTCCTCTCTGTTTTAACTTGAGAGGTTTCCCAGCATTGTTTCAATGATGTATTAACTGTTTGCATCTAGTCAAAAATACATCTGAAGTAGAACTACAAATAGTGTGGTCCTCTAAGGAAACAAAAGCAAACAAATCATTTCCATAAATACCACTAACATGGGTGGTATCTAGAAATGTGTTTTTCCTTCTTTATTTGCATAAATATTGCAGCAAGTGACATATGTCCTTGTGTATTTCCTCACGGTAGTTACTGAACAATGCATTTCAAAATTTTTCCAATTTTTCATAAACACTGAGTGAATCTTCAAGATCTTAACTAATAAGAATGGTATGTTTGCACAGTAGTGAAAATTACTTACCAATAAATGCTGTGACTTTTGGATTGATGATACCACTGGGTAACAGATGAAAATCATATTCCACAGAATCTACAACAACCGTATGTCCAGCATTATTACCTCCCTGTGAAAAACAAAATTTTTAGCTTTAATTAAAAACAAATATTTAAAAATTATATTCTCATTAAAGATAGTTTGATGCTTCCAATGTCTCCTTTTACAGCTAGAGGACACATATCTTAATAGCAAAAACAAATATGAATATAAATATTCTTCAGTGCACTGATATTACTTGATTGCTTCTCCCAACCTGTCTTTTCATTTATACGTGTACTAATAAGGAAATAAAACTATTACTGGAGACAATAAGTTTAAATAAATTTAGTACTGTAGTAGGTTGTTTTAGTAAAAGAAAGATCTCATCCTTTAAAGCACTGATACTTCCATTAATTTCCTCCAAAAATCAGAAACATCAAAAAAAAAATCAAAATGCTTTGGCTATAGTTTGTTATCTATGCATGTGCAAATTAGAATTGGACATAATGCTTAGCAAAATGGGGCATATGTTTGCTATTTAGTTTAGGTATTCCTGTAGCAGATGTCAACCAGGTGTTATTTAACACTATGAATTAGCATGTTGCTCATTAACAATTGTCATTCACATCTGTTTACTGTTTCATGTAAATTGTTATTTTTACATTATCTTGCACTGTGAGCTGCCAAGAATCAATCTGAAGTTATTTATCTATTGTCTGGGCAACATCTAGATAAACAAATTAATGCAGCATTAAAATACAGCAACTTTTCACAAACATGGAAATACTACAGCAGTGACTGTGCAGTAAACCACTTGTGCAAGTATGCCATCAAATATAATATTTCTGCTCAGATAGGTATACACAGACACACATTTAATAATAACAGCAAAAAAGAAAAGAAAAGCATTGAAGAATACAATACTTATTTTACAGCTATCTTACTTGATTTATAGTGTGCCTTAATTCTCTGGTAAGCACTCAAGACATACTTAAAAAATTAAGAAAAACAGAATGAAAAGTTATCAATACAAATTAAAATTAAAGATAAACAAATACTAAAACCATAACAGTTAAAAGGTCAATAAAATAGTTGCATCTTCACAGAGGTCCTATGTACCCAGATAGCAGGGGTCAAAAAAACAGTCCCCAGGTTTCCTGGATATGATCCAAACAACTGTAAAAACACTGCCCACCCCCAATCTCATTTCAACAAGTTTTCCAAAAGGATATTACAGTTAATGATTAAAAAAAGAAATAGAGAAAACATAGCAAAACTGCGTTCACACCCACCCACAAGTTCTTCACACCCATAAGTTCTTCATGTAAGTCATCTACCATTTGATAAAAATGATAAGTGGTACATTTAGACTACAAAAGAGACAATTAAGGGGATATATGATAGCAGTATTTCAGTACTTGAAGGCAGGGGTGGTATGCTACTGGTTTGGACTGGTTCTGGTGTACCAGTAGCTTCTAATAGCAGCTGTCAGAAACAGTTAGGTCTGACTTGCTCCAAGGATCTTCAGTTGGGCCCTCCCATCCGCCTGTGCTCCTAGGTCCTTTTTATCCTGACAGCTGTTCGGTGCGGCAGAGCAGACTGCCCTGCTAATCAGCTGAGAGGCGCAGGGGTTTTACTTTAGTCATGACACGCGTGCACAGCGTGCGATCACCTGTTTGAAGGGCTCATACAACAAAAAGCATGTGGATTTATTCTAGATACATCCAAGGGCAGAAAGACCTCCCAATGGGTAAAAGCGATATAGAGGGAAATCCAAACTCAAAATAAGCAGTAATTCCAGACTGCGAGGGCTACTAAACAGTGGACACCCTACCTCCTAGAGTTTTGGATCCCAATCCAGGGCAAAAGGGTGAAAAGTTTGTTTCCAAATCAGTGAGGTACCAGGGCTTACTAGCTAAAAAAAGTCCCATGGTCATGATGGGATACACTCCTAAATTGCTTTTACACGGAATTCTTGCTTAATGACCATTCATTCAACATCCATTTGAAATTATGATGACATTGAAAAGAAGGGACCTACGATCCATGCTTAAAGTTTACAGCCATTGCAGGGCCCCTGTAGTTAGTGAGTGAGATCTGGATCTTGGCAAGCTGTTCACACTTATAATGGATTGCCAAGCACCCTGTGATCATATGATCACATTTGAACTCTTCCCTGCTGGCAGCTTCTCTAACAAAGTCAATGAGGGAAGAGCTCAAGCCACTGCCACCTGCTGCCATGACTCCTTCTTGGAGCGGAGGGGGCTAGCTGAAAAAAGTCCATCAAGATCCATTTGGAGACAAACCATTTTCAGCTAGCTTATTTGGAAATGGAAGGTCTGCCTGACAAATTGGTTTTCCCACATGAGATAAAATTTTGATATATCTGAGCATTTGCTGGAGAGGCAGCATTTGCTGTCTTGTTATCATTATTTTCTGTCAATGAGCTTTCAATTATTTAAATCAACATACTTTCACTTGCACACAAATCTTGTTAGCACCTACCATTTATTTGTTTTTTGTAACTACAGATATGAGCTAAGATTTCACAAATAGATGTATTCACACATATTCAAGATACAGGGAAGCACTCATTTTTTAATTCAAACATAAGAATCTTCAGACACTCCTCAGGGCTAATTTGAGGCTTAACGTATGTGATAGGTTGATCCAAATGATAATTCTACCCCCATATCCAATGTTCATGCTCCATCAAATTCAGATGGTTAGTGCTGTGTTTGAATGGGGAACCTTTAAGAGTTTTTATTTATTGGGTTTGATGTAAAAGACTAACACAGCTACTACTATGAAGACATGTCAAAACTGATCCTCTTTTGTTTATTTTACCACAGGCATAAAATACTGTTCAGGTAACATAAACCAGTGCAGAACTCAGTGACAAGCAGCTCTTCTTTCTATAAGAATCTAACTCCTATGAATGCCCTCATATGTACAATACAGTGTTGGAAGAAATGTCTAACTGGGTTCAGTTCCAAGTGGGAAAAAAGACACTGGAAACATGGTGACTGCTTGGAAGGATGGTTTAATGGTGGACAGGACCACATGGTTTTGAGGTCCTGGGCAAAAGAGCACACTAGTGAGAGAGGGAGAGAGATTTATAACCTCTGTGGGGCTTTGAACTTGCTTCCTGTTCCTCTGGCAAGAAATGTATCCTGATTGGTTGTCAGACTCCCATGGGGCCATGCAGGGTTAGTTTGGTTGAATCGTGCTGGGTGTTATAATCTTCCCAGGTGCCATGTGGTGAGATGGGTAGAGGGCTAATCTTATCTTGTTCTGAGGGCCATGTCTTAATTCCATCACCCTGGAACTGAAGGTGGGACAGGGAGCTACAGGAAGCTGCTTTGTCTTTAAAAGCAGGTTTCTCCTTTTTTCATCCAGGGAAATATAATAATTCCTAGAATATTTCATTCTTCTAGGAAGGGGGTGGGTGCTAACTTTCTACAACAGCATTGTGTGTGAATTTTTCCTTGTTACAAGTACGAACACTATATCTGTAGATAATCAACATTAGAAAATGATTTACAGAGCAAAGAGGCTATTTATTACTGTTTATATGGTTGAGTTCTCAAAAGATTTGTCACTTATCATATTGTTTTATGATATTAGGCATTTCTTTACAATATCATTTTTCTATTTATATTCAACTAAGTGACAGTTACCTTGCTTTTCAGAATGTTACTAAACACAACTAAGTCTGAAACTTAGGTTGCTGAGGTAACATCTATGGTCCATCTCTTTTCCCATTATTTTTTTTCCGGGTACTAAAACGTAATGGCATTATTTTATTGGTAAACATGAGAATTCCAAGAGCAAACATGAGAATTCTGAGAATGTCCAAAAACAATTATCTATAACCAACAGACCTTAAAAGTAACAAAACATTTATTAGCTTAAAGTTCTATAAGTGTAAATATGCTACAATATGCATTTCTTTGCTGTGTACATATCTGATACCAACATCCATGAATTTCATTAATAAATGGTCAAAAAACATGCTAAGGTTTTAAGTAATAGAAAATATATTGTAGGATCAAAATCATATTCCTAAAATCATGAGAGATATGCCCTGTTTACTTTTAATTTCATATTCTATAGCTTTACCTTGCCCTTTTACATTTATATTCAAACTCTTCCTTACCCAACCAACTAATCTTGGTTGGTTAAGGGAACTAAGCAGAATCAAACTTGGTTAATTTTTGGCTAAATGTTCACCAGATGCAAATTGTCTGTAGGCTAGGATGGAAAGTAGAAGCAAAAATCCTGAAAATGTGGCAATAGCGAACAATTTCCATGCTGTTTTTCTCCCAAGATTATTCAGAAATGACTATAAGCTCACTAAGAATCTTTGTTAAATTTTGATTTAACAAAGACTTTCTCTGAATGATTACTTCCTTTTTGTCCAGAATACTCGTATCATCTCAAATTCAGTATTCAGTGATCTTCTCTTTCTTTTTTAAAGAAAGATAAATTAAGATTTAGGTTTGTTAATGCATTTATCTTGATAAGAGCAGGTAAAAGAAAATGAAATTAATTTTACTATTTATGTATCCCTGACCCAGAAATATCCACAGGATAGCAGAAAGATAAAAGCAGCATTGCACAGTTGTGGAAAAACTCCCACAGCGTTTGTATGTACAACATGAAGTGCCAGGCACAGCCCAAAGGAATAGAGCTTACGATACAACATCATGCCACTCTTTTCATGACAAAGCTCAGTAAAACAGTAAAATCCTGAAGACCTCCATGCTTTCAACTACATTTATTTTCATGAAACATTAAAATCTGAATACAGATATAACTGATTTAAATTAAATTATTGATTCATTTTCACGGACTAGAACTCTCAAAAACATTACATGCAAATGAAAATATCTCCATGTTTATTATTCTAGCTAATTCCTTGAGACAAAGGAATTAACTATTAAGCGCTGTAAATAAATAATAAGCAACTTGTCTGAAGTCTCAGTGGAGTCATTGATACAAAAAAAGCAACAAAATGTATGACATTATAAACTCCTTTTTAGTAACTGTCTAATCTAGTCATCTCTCTGAGGAATGCAAGCTAGCTAAAACTACATTGACATTTCATATTCTACTTCTGAAAGGACATTTCAACCTTTAGTATCAGTCTCACATTAATAACATAAAAAGAGGAAAGAGTGCACTCCACACATATTAAATGTGTTTAATTTAGAATAACAGAGTTGGAAGGGACCTTGGAGGTCTTCTAGTCCAACCCCCTGCTCAGGCAGGAAACCCTATACCATTTCAGACAAATGGTTGTCCAATCTCTTCTCAAAAACTTCCAGTGTTGGAGAATTCACAACTTCTGGAGGCAAGTTGTTTCACTAGTTAATTGTTCTGTCAGGAAATTTCTTCTTAGTTCTAGGTTGCTTCTCTCTTTGATTAGTTTCCATCCATTGCTTTATAAACTATAACTATAAATTTAAAATATATCAAGTTTGTTTTTCTTCTAATCTTGTCCATTTTCTGAGTGTACCAGCCAAATGTCTGGTAGTTTTGTCTAGTTTGACAAAACTAGAACAAAAAAACTGCACCCCTGATTTGGTCATACTGAGAAGGTCAACATTTTATATATTAAGCCAGGGTTCCCCAGTCCATCCACTAGTCCACAGCATACCAGCAACCAATCCATGCAAACAAGCAAAGCCCCATCTGCAGGGTAGAGGCAGCATGCAAAACCACACCCTCTCTGAAAAAACCTTTCTCTATAAAACCAGTCCCTGGTGCCCAAAAGGTTGGGGCCACTGTATTTAAAACTATAAATTATAACTTTAAACTATTAAACCACACTATAAATTTAGTTATACCTTGTTAACTAAATCATGCTTTTTAAAAAATCAAACTAAAACCTCTTAATTACTACTATCTCTCCACTAAATGTGACCTTAATGGTATACCACAAAATGTATGTCAAACATATACTAATATTGATCTTTCAGATAGAAATCCTAACATGCACAGAATCCCCAATAGTTTTTATTGTGGATTAACAAAATAGGAGAACAAATGATATCACTGCAATAATAGCTTGTTTCACTTGGATCAGAAAGCTGTTCAGATAACATCTTTTCCCTGTCAAGTTCATATACTTATATGCAATCAGTTTAATATAATCAGGAGACATTAAAATGATCAACGGCCAAATATATAAAATCAAAAGAAATACAACTGTGAGAATAGGCCACAGAATACTACTGTATTACAAATATATCAGTATATCTCTGGAATCTAGAACAAAATGGGCGTTGGTAGAATTACCTGAACACGCCCTTTCTATATATGCTGCAAGAGTGTCCAGGAAATGGGTATGACTCCTCCTACTGACATCATAGAGCTGGGTCTGCCACTATAAAACCAACCAACCTTAGCTGCTCGCCATCTTTTAGGCGAAGATTATTGACAGATATAACGTGTCTCTGGAAAATAAACAAACAAATTAGAACCAAACAACCCCCCCAGACGAACTAGGGCACGGCTGGACACTCTTGCATCGTATATAGAAAGGGCGTTCTCAGGTAATTCTACCATCGCCCTTTCTCATTCACGCTGCTAAGAGTGTCCAGGAAATGTGATATACCAAAGCTCGCATGTCCATGGGACAGTCAATGACTGGGCAGATCACTCCGACTGTGGAACCACCTGCTGAAGCACCCTCCGTCCGAAGGAGGCATCTGCCGAAGCAAAGGAATCCAACCTATAATAACGTATGAATGGAGATGGCGACGCCCAGGCAGCCACCCTGCAAATCTCCTCCAGTGAAGCCTGAGTAGACCAGGCAGCCAAAGCAGCCACACTTCTAGTAGAGTGGGCCGTGATGTTTGTAGGCACTGGCAGGGACAAAACTTGATAGGCCTTGGTGATGCAAGATCGAATCCACCTCCCAATCATCGAGGGAGCCACCTTGGTACCCAAGGAGGTGGGATGAAAAGACACAAACATGGCCTCCAATCGTCGGAATTCCGCTGTCCTCTTGATATAAAACTTGAGGGCCTGCCTTACATCCAGCCTGTGCCACCTACGCTCCAATTCATGTTGTGGGTTGGGGCAAAAATTAGGCAACACCACCTCTTGCACCTGGTGAAACCAGGAATTCACCTTAGGAACAAACGTGGGATCTAATCTCAATACCACTCTGTTCTCGTGGAACACACAAAGATCTTGCCTAATGAAAAAAACCACCAACTCCAACACCCTCCTGGCCAAAGTGATGGCCACCAAAAATGCCACCTTAAAAGTCATCATTTGAAGAGAAACTGACTTAAGGAATTCAAACGGAGGCCCCGTAAGGGCCTGTAGAACTGAAGGGAACTGATGGGAAATCTGTGGACAACACGACGCAGATTAGTCACCCCCCTTAGAAACCTGCGTACGGAGGGATGATGAGATAAGGAATCAAAACCCTCCCAGACCAAAACAAAGGACAGAGCCATCACTTGGCGGCGAAGAGTATTGGGGGCGAGACCCTTATCAAGACCATCCTGGAGGAAATTTAACATCTCCACAACGAACGCCAAGGAAGACACAACAGCAGACTTGGCTGCCCATGAGCAAACGACCTTCCAGGTAGCATCGCAGATGCGCAAGGTAGAAGGCTTCCGGAAGGCCTGAATGGTGTCAATCACCCTATCAGAAAATTTGGCCTCCTTCAAGGTCTGCCGCTCAAGCGCCAAGCAGTTAGCCAGAACCACTGAGGATCCGGGTAGATCAAGGCTCCCTGATGCAGAGAGATCCTGTCATCCGGGATCCTCCATGGCCGGGCCACAGATTCACCAGATCTGCAAACCAGGGTCTCCTGGGCCAATGGGGGACCAGGAGAATCGGCTCCGCCTGTTCCTCCAACAACTTCCGGAATAGAGCCGGAATGACTGGAAGAGGGGGAAAGGCGTAAAGGAGACCTGGAGGCCAACGACTACGAAGCACATTGGTCCCCTCCGCTCCCTGGGTCGGAAATCTGGTAAAGAATCTGCTTACCTGAGCACTGAGGGGAGTGGCGAATAGGTCCACTGCCAGGGAGCCGAACCTGTGGGACAATGTCAGAAACAGTGAAGGATGGAGATTCCATTCCGAATGGTCGACCCGGGACTGATTCAGCCAGTCAGCCTGGACATTGTCGACCCCCGAAATATGATCTGCCTTGAGGAAAAGCAGATGCTTCTCTGCCCATCTCCCCAGGCATTCTGCCTCCCTCATGAGAGCCCTGGACGTGGTGCCCCCCTGTCTGTTGACATGAGCCTTTGCGGCCACATTGTCTGTCATGACTAGGACATGGCAACCCATCACTCTGTGTTGGAAATGCTTCAGGGACAAGAAAATGGCCCTGAGTTCAAGCCAATTGATGGGGCAAGTCTTGTCTCGCTGGGACCAGCTGCCTTGAGCTATTTCACCCTCAGATGGGCTCCCCAACCCTGGAGGCTGGCATCCATGGTGAGCAAGACCCTGTTTGGTTCCTTGAAGGGAAGGCCCCGTCCTACTGCCTGGGACTGCCACCACCTGAAGAAACGAAGAACTTGAGGTGGAACCTGCACTCTGATTGATGAATGGCTGGTGCCTGCCCTTTGAAATGGCAGCAGGAACCACTGAAGTGCTCGTGCATGAAGGCGGGCCCATGGGACAATGCCAATGCAGATCATCTTCCCCAGGAGCTGAGACAGGAGAGACAGTGGAACAGTGTGTTGTCTTCTGATCTGGATAGTAAGGGCATTGAGGCTCTCCCCGCGTTCTGGGGAGAGGAAAACTTGGCAGCGGGAAGTATCGATAATCACTCTGAGGTGCTGCAGCCTGGTCTTAGGGGAGAGGTGGCTTTTCTTGAAGTTGATCAAGAAACCGTGGTCTCACAGGCACTGTACTGTGATGTGAAGATCTCGATGGGCTGAACCTATGGACTGCGACTGAATCAGGATATCATCCAGTTAGCACTGGACTCTTACCGGAATAACCCTCAGCGACGCTGCCAGAGTCGCCACCACCTTTGTGAAGACCCTGGGCACCGATGAAAGACCAAATGGAAGAGCCCAATACTGGAAGTGGACAGTCTGGTAACAGAAACAGAGAAACTGGCGGTGATGAGGCCAAATAGGTATATGGAGGTAAGCTTCCATGAGATCAATGGAAGAAAGGAGGTTGCCCTCTCGTACACTATCTAAAATGGAATGCAGAGTTTGCATTTTAAAGCGCCTGTACGGAATAAGCCTGTTTAGCCATTTAAGGTCAAGGATGGCCCTCCACTCCCCCCCCCCCCCGAAGCCTTCAGGATGACGAAAAGTTGAGAGTAGAAACCCAGTCCTTGTTGTTCCATTGGAATGGGCTCAATGGCTTTAATTTCGACCAGGTGTTGAATGGCCGACTCCACAAGGTTCCATCGAGATCTGTCCCCCGATGTAAGGCATCGAACAAAAAATCGTGGGGCTGGAGATATAAACTCAAGCTGCAGGCCAAACCGTACCATTTCCAGTACACAGGCGTCTGAAGTTGATTCCTCCCATCAAGAGGCGAAAAAGGCCAAACGGCCTCTGATGGGGGGGGGGGGGGTCAACCACCTCTTTACTTCGAGCGATGGAACAAACGACCTCCTCCCTCTTGAAAGGCCATTTACCCGAGGCCTGTTGTTGCCTGTCTTGGTCTTGGCGTTGAGGGAACGATCTCTGGCTTCTAGAGAACTGCGATGCGGATTCAGATCTGAACATGGCTGGTTGATAGTATGGACTGGGACAATATTCCAACCTCTTCCTTGCCGTAGAGAGAACTTTTCTCTTGTCCTTGGTTTCAACCAAGTAAGGCTCCAGAGCCTCCCCGAACAGCTTATCCCCCGAGCAGGGGACCGATGCCAACTTCCATTTGCGCCTCGCATCCAATTGCCAGTTCCAAAGCCAAAGGAGTCGCCTGGCTGCCACAGAGGAAGCCATAGCCCTGGAGGCAAATTTGCTGAGTCCAAAGTTGCATCAGCCGTAAATTCTGCAGCCGCAATTATTTTGTTACGATCCTGGTGAGCCCTGGAATCAGTGGCTGGGAGTCTTTCTTGAAACTGATGGTGCCATTGCAATGAGGACCTAGTGAAAAACAAGGCAGCTGTAGATGCCCTGAGAGCCCATGCTGCAGCCTGGTAAGTGCATCTGAGGGTTTGTTCAGACCTCCTATCCTCTGCCTTAAGCACATCCTCAGGCTCAGTGGGTGTGCCTGATGAGGAGAAAAAGGCCACCACCGGAGCATCTACCATACGGACAATGAGGGCATTGGCCAAGGCCGGTCCAACATTGTAAAACCACCTATCATGCGACGAAGGCCATGGTCCTGCCCCTTGGGAGATACCCTGCTCCCTAACCAGATCCAGGAATATTGGGGGAGAAGGGAGAATCTCAGTGTGAATCACTGGTTTTGTGAACAGAGAATCACTGGGGCCTGGAAGGGCCATCTGAGGCTCAGGGGCCACTTCCTCAGCTGTCAATTGTGCCGTAACCGAGGCTTTGTGTAAGAGGTTTGAAAAGGGAAGGTTTGAAATGAAAACCCCAGTAGAGGAAGGCTGATCAGCTTTAAATTCTTCCTCCTCAGACATATTGCGATCAACAATCTCACCCTCTTCCTCCTCAGAGTGAGAGTAGTGACTGCGATCAGAAGGGTTAGTATAATCTTCCTCCTCCTCCTCCCCACAATCAGAATGAGCTGGCCAATGGCTAGGGAAAACTCTGAAAGAATGAGCCACCCCTTGGGGCAAGGAAGACAACAAGGACTGACCTCCTTGAGAGCAAAGGAATTGCTGAAACCCCTCAGTTATACCGTCTGATGGCGACAGCCACCATATCCTTGATGTCATCATGGCAATGGCCTGAAGGGGGTTCTGAGGGACGCATACCAGCAATCATAGGAGTATAAGTAGTAGTTTGCATAGTCCTGTGACCTGCTTGAACCCAGTGACCCAATGGAAGGGAAGGCCCTGGTCCCCAGGATGCCTGTCTGGAAGAAAGATTCTTCTTACTCAAGTCTTGGGGCATATGCTTCCACTCCACCCTTTCAGGAGACCAATCTAAAAGGTGACTAGTAGAAGTTGAGGCCACTCCCCCACCCCTTGCAGACATATCAGGGCAAACCTGCAACTCCCCATGCTGGGAGGGCTGATGAATCTGATCTCTCATCTGCGCCAATGTCTTTTCAAACTGCTTTTCGAAAGCAGCATGTCTTCTTTGTCTTTTCCTTGTCTTAACAGGGGTTGGAGGATCACAAAGTTCTTCTGGCCCCATGGAGGCTGCATGTGAGGCTTCCTTCTCCATTACGCCAACAGGACAGACACAGGAGGCGCCGAAAGCTTCCCCACTTCCCCAAGTGCAGCCTGTAGCGAGGGCCAAATAAGCTCTAAGGCTGTGAGACCCGGTCAGTATTCACCAAGGAGAAAACGAAAACGAAACCTTCTCCCAAATGGCTGCCTGCCACGTGCAGCCGCCCAGGAACAGCCTCAATGCTCTCACAGCTCAATAGGTCCTGCCGGCCCCGAAGCTGCTTCGGTCTAGCCTGAATAGCTGCGAAGCGGTGAAATTCGATCCCCGGAGACAGCTGTGAAGCGGGAAGAAGAACGGCAGCACTTTCTGACCTTCGGCTGTGTGGGAAGCTCGTTAGAATTCTCCCTGTGGCTGCAGTCTGCAGGCAGCACTGAAGCCTCGACGCTGCCAGAGAACAGATCCCCGCCCTCCAGAAGCCTTTTCTCAACCAGAGCCCCAGGAGCAGCAGAAACGACGAGGGAAAGAAGCCCTTATCAAATATAAAGTAAACTCTTTTAAACTCATGCGAAGCTCAGACTATCTTCCAGAGACTAAGCTCTAAGTCAAGAGCTGAGTCAAAAAGATGGCGAGCAGCTAAGGCTGATTGGTTTTATAGTGGCAGACCCAGCTCTATGACGTCAGTAGGAGGAGTCATACCCATTTCCCGGACACTCTTAGCAGCATGTATGAGAACTCTTATAATCATATTCAGTTCTTAGGAATGCAATTAAATAAAGGCAATCTTTGAGCATCTAGATGCCGCTATCATATTTATTTTAATAGGAATAAAATCTTGTAGTAAAGCTTTGCTTTATGACTGCAGTGGCAGAACTATTTTAAAAAATCATGTTGGTTCAGATTGCTAGACATGAAGGATCTGACCACTCATTGATAGTTCTAAAATATCCAGTTTCATCAGCATGCACAACTGTTACATAAATATGCTTCGAAGGAAAATGATCTAGTAATCTCACAGGTTAACACTTTAGAAGAGAAAATAAGTTCATTATTGGCATGCCTTATTGTAAAGTGCAAAGTCCGTGTATGTTTACATAGAAATACATATTTCCCTGTATTCATTAAGGCTCATTTCTAAATAACATTCTGGATTTCAGCCTAAATTAGCAGTATATAATTCTTATGAAGTCAGAAATATTGAAAAACTTTTCAGGCCAAGCATATAATAAAGTTTCAGATATGATTAGAAGAGGAGTTAGCAGCAGAGAGTAGTATAAAATTATTTGAATAGCTAAAAGGAAATAAAGGATAAAACGTCATCATTATTTACCTCTGATAGCAGTTTCTTATACAATGTGCTTGGAATTGCAAAACCAAATTTTATGAAAGAAAAAATTACAGTACAGTAATAATAACTTATCCAACAGACAAAAATTGATTGCCCAATTTATAACTGTGATAAATTTCGAACAAAGAGTCAAACAGTCCTTGGGCAACGTTGCTTGAAACACCATTCTATAATAGGATAGTAGATTAGGGAGAGCTGTTCTAAAAAATAAGCACACGCAAACACACCTGACACAAAATAAACTCCAAGGATCGTAAACATGGCATATTATTTCCTGCCCAAATTTGTTGCAAAGAATTTGAATAAGGTGTTCAATTGTTTCCTAACTTTTAACAAAGCATAATTACATCATTCAGAGGATACACTGTCACTAAGTAGCTAGAATTGAAAAAGACAAATAACCTTGTAAAATGTTGCTTTGAATAACACATTATTTTTGGAACAGAAATATAATCCTTCTCTAATTTCCAAGTTCTTTAAGTTCCATGTTCAAATCAGGCTGTAGATTCAGAAATCATTTAAAAATGTGTGACCCTGGCTGATATCAGAGGCTAAGCAGATTTAATTTTGATTAAAAATTGCATGGCAGAATGGCTGGGAATCTGACAGTTGTAGGCTAGATTGGGAAGATGGAAAAAACATGAGAAGGCAAGAACAAATCACTTCTATAAGAAAACTGCAGTCCTGAATAGAAATTGTTCACAATATCACCACAGAAAAAGATTGGCCTTCCCATACCAAAATAATTTTAATCAATTAGCAATTGATTAAATAATTCCAAAAGTATTGAATAGCATTAAGAAAATGTAAGAGCAAACATTGAAAAAAAGTATTGTAACCGAGCAAATATTTTAACAATAGGATTTGATTGATTAACCCAGTAACACACTAGTGGATAAAATATAGACTAGCAGGAACAAATTACATTTTATAAATTTATAAAATGTATATATTACATGCCAAATATATTTATCTAGCCCTTTCCAGACAACTGCATTTCAAAGTGTTTTACAATAAAACCTTGTGATAAAACTGTGTGTGTGTGTGTGTATGTGTATGAGAGAGAGAGAGACACACACACACACACACACAGAGAGAGAGAGAGAGAGGCACAGACAGACAGAGACAAGAGACAGACAGATAGAATATCCACAAAAGGAAGACCTGTATTGCTATGTGGAAATGACCTTAGGAGACAGGGTAAAGGGAGCTATCAAATAAACATCATAGCCCACAGCTGGATAGTGGGTGTGGCAAGAACCCAGAAGAGATCCTCCCTAGTTTCTCAAACAATAAAAAAATGGGGGGGATGTATTTTCAGACTTGCAAAATTCAGTCAATGTAGTTCTATAATGAAGTAGAATTAATTCATCTGATCGTGTTTCCGATCCAGTTTGCCCCAACAAGACCAATGTCAAGAGATGGGCATTTAAAAATCATCTAAAAGATGTAAGGGTAGACATCTAATAAAGAGCAGGATCTCCCAAATGATCTTAATGATTAACCAAGTCTGTAACAATCCCAAGTTATCTAGTGATGTATATATTATAAAAAAAATCCTTGAACGTGGTTCAATAGCTAATTGGAAGTCAGTGTAGTTTCTTCAAATGAGGCATAACATGACTAGGATATAGGCAAGTGTCCCCTCCATCAACTTGCCTACTACTACTGCATTCCAAACAGGTACAATTTGATCAAATGGAAAATCTGCATTCAGCATAATAATCCAAATGCAAGGGTACTGGTGTGTAAACATTAGCCTAGGCTGCCTCTGCCCAAGTTGCTATAACAACAATTACTGCCCTAACCGAAGCTGATGACAGGCAATCTCTGTCTGTTTAGGCCACGTAAGCTTCCAATGACAATGACTTCAACCACATGCCCAAACTACTTATCACTTTCTGAAGAAAGTGCAACCCCATTTAGAATTCCTAAATTCACCCATATTCTCAAGATTCAAAATGCTTACTTCACATCCCACCCCACTACTTATCCTGTTTCAGAACACATCTAGTCTCTCCTATACAAGGAAGGAAGGACACTGAGTATCATTGGCATATTGATTATTACACTTAGCCCCTGAACTCTTGACAACCAACTCTAGTAGCTTCATTATAGATGTCAAATAATAGTGGGGACAAAGCAGTGATTTGCAACATATTATAGACTGTTGCTAGAATGCAGACAGTTGCCAAATAACTGTTCTCTGAGATATCCCTGGAAGTAGTAATAGATTAATTTTAGTGCAGTTTGTGTAATTTACAGAGATCACAACAGATGGTATGGTTATTAAGAGACCAAGCAAGATCAATAACATAACTTTCCCTCTGACTTTACCTTGCAGGAAGTACTCTACTTGGCTTAGCTGATCCCAAACCATGTCTGAACCTATATCAAGCCTCTTCAAGAACATCTATAGCTGCACAAATACCAAACTACTTTTTTAAATAATGTAATTTCCTCAAAAAAATGAAGGGAGGGATTTATTATCAAGATAGCAAAAAAAAAAAACCTTTAGTCCCAGAGGGCATATATAGGAATGGGCAGATCAATGCTTCCTTCAAGGTTGACAGTATCAGTCCATCATGCAGACATCTTTTCACTATACCTTGGCTTCACTCAAAATAATCCTCTCTGCCTATATATCTATTAAGTCAAAATGATCAGAAATCAACACAGCATATGGTAAACCAGATAGCTACAAGCTTATACACATCCTTAGATTTCAAAAACTAAAAACAATATCATATTTCAATCTCATAAACAAAAAGTACTTTGAAGTTCGTATGCAATGTACTGAAAGCAACATTCCAGTCAATATCAATACAAGTGACTTATCCTTGAAGCATTTCACAAATTTGTCCCATGCCAAGGTCCCTGAATTGGATTCATCATTATAATTTATCTTCTTTCCTTTTCTCCATTAACACAAAAAACTCTGGCAGATCTGGAAGTTTCTGAGATGTCTTTCAAAAGAAGTGTTAAAAATATCTTACATGAACCAATATCTAAGCCCTCTCTTTAAACATTATTACCTGCTTGATCTTGATGCTATAAACAAGAAGAGACTAATTCAAACTGATCCTTTAGGTTTCTGATCTTTGTTTCTATTACCAAAATGTCCATAATTTTCAGTGCTACAATTCTGTAAAGTTACAGGAGAATTTTTTTTCAACCATACTGCCAAATATCCATAAAGTAGATGACTCCAACAAAACAAACTTTAGTGTTCCTAAACGCCAATATGCTTTGTTTTTGTTCTTTAAAAACAAACAAAATAGGGTGTCAAGGTTTTGTCCTAAGATATACAAAGCAAACAATGAAGCCTACCCAGTTTCTGTGATTTTAAAATTAATCTAGATATTGTAGGCAATCTAGTTTTCAACTTCTAAGCATGGAATTTAGAAACAGCTAAGTTTTCTGCAGAGGATGAGGCATCAGGCTAGAGACCAAGGGACCATGTGAGTTCTAGTCCTGCCTTAGGCACAAAGCCAGCTAAGGGCTAGTCACTCTCTCTCTCTCAGCCCAAGGAAGAAGCAAGGGCAAGCCATTTCCAGAAAACCTTGCCAAGAAAACTACAGGGACTAATCCAAGCATTCACCAGAAGTCAACGCTGACTCAAAGGCGCATATACACAAACAAACAAAAAAGCATGAAACTTACTACTTCATGGCATTGCTTATGACTGAGCAACCTTTTCCTAGTCTCAGCCTGTTTGAAATAAACAGATGACAACTTAGATACAACATTCATAGTACTTGACTAGACTTTCACATATTTATAACAGGCTGTTCCTCTCTATACTTTTACCATGTTTTAAATCTGGAAAACCCAGCGAAGATAAAATTATAAATTTTTTGGGCACAGATAGGCTTAGCTTTGATTATTAACCTAGAGTTTAATCTAGAAGTAAATTCAATTGCAAATTGTTTATTTGATGTATGCATGGACTAGGTCAATTCCTGCAAAATATCTAACAACTCTTTTGAGATTGATCCTGATGGGTTGCACCCTCTGCTCTTATATCACTTCCACAGCACCTCAGTGTATCTAACTGATAGAAATAACATCAGAAAAACCACAAACAGGAAGGTTTGGGATCTCGGTATATTTTCACATCAGGGGAAAAAAAAAGACGTGTTGGATCCCTGGTTGTCTGTTGAGATGGGAGGGAAACCTGCTGCTCTCTATATAATCGACGCACAACGAGAACAAAATCGAAATATTCATTCTTCGCTCATCGGCGAGTTTAGGATGGGGAGCGAGACACGGGCATAGGTGCCTGGTAACGGGCGAGCAAAGGCCTTAGCCGTCACCATCGTTCTTCTTCCTACGTTTGGTCCCGCAAAGGCTTTTCTGCCTCGCCCAAATCGCGCGCCTGCTGCACTGCAGGAACAAGGGACGACGGACTCCGGCGGCCGACAAATGCCACCCCTTGCCCTCCCCAGGCGGGAAATGGCCGTAACGGGCTCGCCGAGGGAGAAGCCGAAAAGAGGAAGATCCCGGTCCCGTCATAAAGCAGCGTCGTCGGGGATGTCGGGAACTCGCCCGCGGCATCTTCCGCACGGAAAACCTCCGGGGTAGCGGAAGATTGCGGCGACCCGGCAACTGGCGCGACCCGGCTAAACGTAGCCGGGAAGCCTCCGTGGTGAGAAAAGCGGGGCGGACGGAGGACAAGCAAGCCCCGAAAGAGGCGCACGGAGATGGAGGGGGCGCAATTAATCGAGCCAGCGCTCAGCAGCCTCTCTCTCGCTTTAAGGCGGGAAAGGTTCCAAAGGTGCCTCTGGATCGCGCCGTTGCCGCCTTTGTCTCGTGCCGGCAAAGGCTTCGCCTCCAGAAGGCTCAAGGTGACACTCCGCCCCCCTCCTTTCGGCCCATCGGGGCGCTCACCTGGCACCTGCAGACGATGTCCGCGTCCTGCGCGAGCAGATCCACCACTTTCCCCTTCCCTTCGTCGCCCCATTGTGCTCCCAAGACTACAGTGACTAGGTTGCCGGAATGCCGAGCGGCGCTCCCTCCATTAGGGATGGTAGCGGTGGCGGTGGCGGTGGCGGCAGCGGACGCGGAGCCGCTTTCAGACATGGCTCCCGCAGGCGAATGTTCCCTCCTCTTTTGCAAGACACATGCGAGGAGGAAAGGAGGAAACGGCTCGGCCGGTGAAGGCGCCTTCTTCCCCGCCTTCTCATACAGAAGGTACACCGTTGCCGCATCCGACAACAGCGCTGCCCGCCGCCTATTGGTCATTCTTCGATAGCCCTCTTGTATGCGGGATCAAGAGACCCGCCCTCCTCATCTGCATAACGTGAAAAGGATGCCGCTTCATGCCCATATATAGAAGAAGGAACTACGCTGCCAGAGCACCCCTTGGCTAGCGTCGCCGCGGGTCACCCTGGGAAGCGTAGTTGTTGTTCGTAGCGCCCGAACGTGGAAAGGAGCGGGCTGGATGGGGCTACTGAGGAGCGGTTGCTCCATTTAGGAAAGCTGCTCAGGCAAAAAAGGAGGAGTAGTTTGGTAGCATCTTTCCAAATTCGTTATTCATTTCATTACATGCATGACTTGACTTGATGGAGGTTTCCGTTGGGAAGGGAGGGCAGGGTTGCTTGTTAGGGATGAAGGTTCGGTGTCAGAAAATTACAAATGTTTTATCAGTTAACGAGTGTTTGTTGGAAGTTAAAACCCACCCCTTTCCTAGGAAAATGAATTTTTTTTCCCCAAATTTTATTATTTTTTAAACAAACATACATAAACACACATAAAAACATCAAGCCATCTTCCACTTACGGACATAACATGTGTCGGTTGGTTTACAAATTATTTTGTGCATCCACTTCATAGTCATCATTTACAATTACTTGTATATGTTCTCATATTGTCTATCAAATATTCCTAAGTATATTAATATCATTGTTAATCATTTGACTATACTGTTATTGTTCATGTTATGCAAATAATCCATATTTTAATTTATGACAATTCATATCATTCCAAATCTATCCCATAGTATGATAATACATCTTTATATATTCGTTATATTCTATATTTATTCCATATTTTATTGTCTAACCATTGATAAAATAATCCCAAATCTTATAAAATTGTTTAACTTCTTTTTCTCTGATTCAAATGTCAATCTACTCATTTCAGCACAGTCCATGATTTTCTAATAACTTCCTCCTGCGTTGGTATTTTCTCTTTTTCCAGTTTTTAAGCAAATACAATCCTAGCAGCTGTTATACATTTACAATCAGATATTTCAGTTCCTTACTATATATTTCAGGTAAGAGTCCCAATAACAAAATATCTGGTAAGTCTATATGTTTTTTGTCATTTTTTCCAGCCATGGTGGGATTTGGTCCAATATCTTTTAGCATCTGCACACATCCACCACATATGGTAATATGAACCAGGTATCTGATGACATTTCCAACACTTTTCTGATTTGTTCTTGAACATTCTTGCTATTCTTGTTGGGGGTAGATGCCACCTGTAAAATTCTTATACAAATTTTCTTTATATGCTGTTACACATTACATTTTAATAATTTTGAGGCAACAATTTTTGCCATTTCTCTAAATCCATCCCATATCCAAAATTTTGCCCCCAAGCAATCATTGTTTCTTTACTTGTTCTTCTTCTAGCTTAATTCCAGTAAATATTGATACAATTTTTAATCACCTTTTCATCAGTACCTGTCAAAATCTTATCTAAATCATCAATTTATCATAAAAACCTTCTGTTTTGAAATCTTTATCATATCTAGATGTGTTTGCGCATATGAAACCAGTTCACCTTTATGCCTTGTTCCTCTAGTTTTTTGCATAGATTTAAGTTCACTCTTTTCATTCAATATTTCACACACCTACCTGTTCCTTTTTATATATTATAGGATAAGAAAATGCTTCCATAGTCGATAGCCAGACTGGAAATTTTCAAATAGCATTGCCTTTTAGTCTTCTCCCAATTTAACCACAAAGCCTTCCGTATATAATGTCTTCTAAAGTACCCTGGTTTTTAGTTTCCTTGTACAATAAGAAAGCATGGCCACCCCAACAACAAATCATGTCCTTCTAATGTCAACAATCTAGTATTTTCTTAATGTTATCCATTCCTTAACCCAATCAGATTTGTAGCTTGGTAGTATACCTCCCAATTAGGCAGCCAATCCTCCTCTTATTCTAGCATCTTGCAGAATACCTAAACCGTCCTGAAGAGATGGTGAATGTAAAGCACATCCTGCTGACCCAGGGACATCGCAAATCCCTGGTAGATCCAGAGCAGCTCTTTTTTGCCAGCGGCAAAGAGGCAGCCTTTGAAGCTGCTGAAGTTGGACAGCCC